>VIIQ02000241.1:0-129917 GCA_007449985.2 Desmodesmus armatus
TCGCATGAAAAGCTGAGGCTATGCCTTGGCCCCCCTCCCCCAGGACCACCCCCCCCCCCCCCCCCCCCCCCCCCCCGACCCCCCCCAATTCCCCACTTGAAGGCGATTCGGACCCCTCTCCCCCTCGCCCCCTTGGCCTGCTACCCTGCGCACCTCCTGCTGCTGCTGTACTTGCTGTGGCCCCTGCTGTGCAACCGCACTCATCCTTTTACCCCCCTGGAACCATGGCACCCCCCCCCCCCCCGCGCTCCCAGTGTCCTGCGCACCTGCTGCTGCTGTCGTGTTGCCTCTGCTGCCTCCGCCCTGAGTTGCTGCAGTGTGTCACCCAACTCCTCAACCAAGGCACCCTGACAGCAGCAGCAGCAGCAGCAGCAGCAGCAGCAGCAGCAGCAGCAGCAGCAGCAGCAGCAGCAGCAGCAGCAGCAGCAGCAGCAGCAGCAGCAGCAGCGCAGCAGGCAGGCAGCAGCGCAAGCAGGGGGGAGGGGGGGCAACAACACAGAAGGAAGAATGAGACACAGCACAACAAGCAGCAGCAGGCCACAGGGTAGTGATGCTGTGATGTGTGCAGACTCGCTGCAGTCTGTCATCCACTTGCTTTGCCTTGCCAAGACGCCATGAAAGTAACCCAGATTAAGCCCCCCCCCCCCCCCCCCCCCCCCCCCAGGGAAACCCCTCGAGCCGCTGGCTTCCACCCACCCACCTCCCTCTCTGCCCCAGTACACCCCTACCCCCACAACGCACACACTAGATGCGCTTCCTGTGTCCCCACACATGCCCTTGAGCTGCACACACACTCACCTTCGCCTCCAGCAGTCTGCCAGGTCTGCCAGGTCAGCCAGGTACGCCTTGAAGGCCTGCACTGCTGTGCACCCTAACCACCTAACCCATCCCATCCGCCTCTTTTGCAACCTCCATGCAGGCACCCCTCAGACCCCTTCCCTCCCCTGACCTATCCCATGGGCATCACGCCCGCCCCCCTCCTCTTCCCTACCCCACCCCGTCACACACACAACCACGCGCGCACCCCCACACATGCCCCTCGCTGTAGCGACACTGACCTTGGCTGCCAAGCAGTCTGCCAGGTCAGCTAGATGTGCCTTGAAGGCCTGCACCGCCGCATAACCTATCCACCTCACCCACTCCATCAACCTCCTTTGCTTCCACCAGCCTCCCATGGAGTCCCCCCCCCCCCACGTTTCCTCAGCAGGAAGGTGATCAATCATTCCTTCGCTGGTCTTGTCTCAATGCACTTCACGTACCCACCCCCTCTACACCCACTCATATGTGCCCTCTTTTGGGGGGGAAAGCACTCACCTTTGCCGCCAAGCAGTCTGCCAGGTCAGCTAGATATGCCTTGAAGGCCTGCACTCCTGTGCACCCTACCCACCGCACCAACCCCATGCCCCTGTATTGCAACCTCTGCTCCAGCCACCCCATTACCCCCCCCCCCCCCTTCTCCTCCCTCATCCCAATGCACTTCATCGCCCCCCTCCCCCCCCCCCCCCCCCCGGGGAGGGCATGCGTGTGCACACACATGCCCTCTCTCTGCACAGATACTACATACACTCACCTTGGCCGCCAAGCAGTCTGCCAGGTCGGCCAGATATGCCTTGAAGGCCTGCACTGCTGCATACTTGGCACCCGCAGCCTTGATGTCACCCTGCACAGCACACAACACAGGAGCAGTGATCATGAGTTCAGTTGTGCAGCAGCAGCAGCAGCAGCAGCAGCAGCAGCAGTGCTCACATCGCGTACTTGGCACCCGCAGGGTTGATGTCAGCCTGCGTACATCGACAGGCACAGCCACAGCTGAAGTCACAATGATGATCATACGGCATGCCGGTAGCCGTCACTTAAAGTTGGCCACCAACTGCTTGCGGCATGCTGTCGCCCGCCCAGTGGCACCCCCCCCCCCCTCCATCCACCCCCCCCCCCCCCCTCTCCACACCTGTCCCCACCCCCCTCCCCCCCTGCTTCAACAGCAACAGCCCGTCCTCACCCTGATGCGTTCAGCCTCCTCCAAAGCCCCGACCAAGTTGTTGTCTGTCCGTTTCAGGTTAGCCGCCAGCTGCTTGTGCAGCGCCGTTGCCCGCCCAGTAGCATCCCTTCCTACCCCCCGCCGACCACCACCACCACCATCACCACCACCACGATCGTGCACCCCCCCCCCCCCCCCCCCCCCTCTTCCCTAACAAATGGCACATCCCCTCCTTTCTCCAAAACAAACACAGCAGCCCCCCCCCCTCTCCTCACCCTTATGCGTTCAGCTTCCTCCAAAGCCCGACCAAGTTGTTGTCTGTCCGTGTCAGGTTAGCCGCAAGCTGCTTGTGCCGCGCCGTTGCCCGCCCAGCAACATCCCCCCCTTTTCCCTCACCACCACCATCACCACCACGGTCGCTTGCTCTCCCCACCACTACCACCCCCTTTCCTCCACCAAACACGGCACACCCACTGCTCCCCTCCCCTCCCAAACAGCAGCCCCCCCCCCCCCTCCCCTCACCCTGATGCGTTCAGCTTCCTCCAAAGCCCCGACCAAGTTATTGTCTGTCCGTTTCAGGTTAGCCGCAAGCTGCTTGTGCCGCGCCGTTGCCCGCCCAGTAGCATCCTGCAACGCCTCCAGCACCCCAGCAGCAGCAGCAGCAATGGCCGCCTCCCCACGAGCAGCACCACCAGCAGCACCGGCCAGCCTACTGCTGCCACCTGCTGCATTGCGTTTGATAGCCGCCGCAAGCCGCTGCTGCTGATGACTCATCCCTGCTGATGACTCATCCCCGATTAGTAACCCATCTTGCATCATGTCTTCGTCTTCATCCTGTACTGTACTCGCGTAGTGTCCGCTCGCCAGCGCAGCAGCCGCCGCTGCTCGGCTACTGCTGCCACCTCGACCGCCAGCGCCACTGCTGCCACGCAGCCGCCGCTGTTGCTGATGCTGCTGCTGCCCGACAAACGTCAGCCGCATGCGCTCCTCCAGCTCCGCTTCCGAGTCCGACCCGCCGCCATCGCCTAAACCGCCGTCCCCTGCGGGCCTTAAACCCTCGCCGTCGCCGTCACCACCCCCGTCCTCTCCCTCTGATTCTGAGCCGTAACCTCCCCGCCCCGCTGCTGCTGCTGCTGGGTGGTCGCTGCTGCCGGGTGCTGCTGCTGCTGCCACCCCCAGGAGCTTGCTGGTACCTCCAAGGGGGAGGTAGTCAGGGGCGAGGTGTGCCTGGCGTAAGCGCTCCCTCTTTGCCTTGGCGCGCCTGTGTGAAGAAACAAACAACCAAAGTGTGATTGAGGGTGCCGCAGATGGAGGAGCAGCACACCAGGTCAAAAATGGGAGGGGGGGAGGCAAGGGGGTGCCTTCGAGGGGGAGGTAGTCGGGTGAGAGGTGGGCTTGGCGCAACCGCTCCCTCTTTGCCTTGGCACGCCTGGACACAAACATGTGCACACATTCAAAATGCATGCGCACAATGTATGAGTAAGGGCGCCTGGACTGACAAGCAGCCCAACAGTTCTGAAAACAAGGAAGGGGATGGAGAATCAGGGGGCAAGTGCTGGGGCTGAGCGGCAGATAGTTAGGGCGAGGTGGGCTTCGTGCAGTTGCATTCCTTCGCCTTGACACACCTGAAACAAGAATGTGCTCGGCCTGTTGTGCTGCTTGCTGATCTCTTGGGCACCCTCCTAACCCTGCATCGTGTGTTGAGTTCTGTTGGACAACAATGCAACAATAGCTCATGAGCTCATGATCACTTGATGCTCTCTTCATCGGGCAGTGCATAGCCACACCTCTCCTTCTCAGAACCATCCCCATCCCAACTGCCTGTCCACCCCAACCAGGCGCTTGCTGGCATGCAAGGGCCCCACCTTCTGCACACGTCCACAGAGGATACAAAGCATAACATCCCCCCCCCCCCCACACACACACCTCGTCTGGCCAATTGCCGAACGCCCAAGACCCTCACAGCCCCCTGATTCCCCCGTGTGCAAACAGCCCCTGTGCAAACAAGAACCCACCCTTCCACCTCAAACAGCTCACTTGATGGTCTCTTCATCAGGCAGGCCGTAGCCAGCCCCCTCTTCCTCCGACTCACTCCCACTGCCCCCAGCACCACCACCAGCTGCACCTGCTGCTGCTGCTGGCCCTGCACCAGGCCGCTTG
Organism: Desmodesmus armatus; assembly: GCA_007449985.2. Taxonomy (NCBI): domain Eukaryota; kingdom Viridiplantae; phylum Chlorophyta; class Chlorophyceae; order Sphaeropleales; family Scenedesmaceae; genus Desmodesmus; species Desmodesmus armatus. Next base: position 4,139 of record VIIQ02000241.1, read on the forward strand.
GGCGGCGGCGGCAGCGGCATCTGCTCCTGCTGCTGCTGGCCCTCGGCTCCTGCTGGGTCAGCTTTACCATTTGCTGCCGCCGCCTCCGCTGCTGCTGCTGCTGCTGCTGCTGCTGCTTCGTCAGGGGTGCGAACAGTACCGTGTATGTTGTAGCTGTAGGTGAATCGGTCGTCGTTGGGCTTTTTAAGGGCCTTGAAGGACCCAGAGAGCTTGAAGGAGCCGTCCTGGTTTGCTGCTGCTGCTGCTGCTGGGGGTTTGTACTTGGTAGGCAGCTTTGCTGTTGCTGCCTGGAGCTCCTTGAGGCGCTCTGCTGTGTACTCCCCTGCAGAACAGGTGAGGCAAACAGCAATGCTAGCTTTGATGCTATTACAGTTACAAGGCTCAGGAACTCTAGGAGGCACTCTGCTGTGTATTCCCCTGCGATACGTCCGGTGCTATGAAGTGAGGAAGGTGGACCACTGGTTTGCCAAGGCAAATGCAATGTAGCTGTACTGCTGTGGAAGCCGGCCCATATATGCTGGGGCGATGGACTTGCAGGACGTGCAGATGCTTGTGCAGGAAGTGGTGCAGGAGCTGACTCTAGCCTCGCAGTTCAGGTCACCATGCTGCCTATTTCCATGGCCAGTAAAAGCCGCGCATCTCAACAGCTGCTGTGTGCTGTTCCACTGTCCCTGCTGCACCCACAATGGCTGATGCAGTTGTACCACACAACTGATAAGCACTTCAAGTCTCATGGCCCTAAAAGTAAGGGGGTGAGTAGGGACTTTCACTACTTGCTCCGCACCTGCTGTTGGCTTGTGCGTTACTCCTGCATCAACTGCTGCCGGCAGCGCAGCTGCTGAGCCCCTGCTGAACTTTGACAGCTTGGAGGCTCCTGCTCCAGCCTTGTCCTTCTTTTTGGGCTTGCTGCTGCTCGTCTGCAAGGGCTCCTCATCGTCTCCAAAACTGAGAAGCGCGGACTTCTTTGGTTTCGAGCTGCTGTCCTTTTTGCTGGGGGCTGATGCGGGTGGGGGTGGGGGTGGTGCGTCTGCTGCATCACCCTCATCTGCATCAAACGACAGCTTGCTGCGAAGCTTGCGCTGCTTGGACATGATATTGTGATTGAGACTTGTGCGTAGGCTAGCTGCTGAAGAGATACAGAGATGGCCTGGCACAGACTGACTTGTTCACTGCTGTTGGCCTGCTTCTGCTGCTGCCATGGTGGTATCAAGAACAGTCACAAACGATGGCGGATATGACGTTGAAATAATGATCACCGTGTGTTGCTGTGGCTTGCTTTCCCCGACCGTTTTGACGGAAAAACAAAATGACAGATCGTGACCGTTTCCACGATTGCGGTGTTCATCCTCTCCTTGCTTCAGCACCCCTACTCGCAGCATACACTGAACGCATATCTCGAAAAAGTCACACCCTCTCCGGTTCCTCCTCTTCAGTTCATCCCGGTTGGTTCAGTTGCAGCGGTTGGAGCTATGGGGTGAGCCAGACATGCCCACTGCGGTCAGCACGCCCTCCAACCAGCAGTAGTGGTCATTCCAAGATGTGGTGTGCCTCTGCAGGTCCAAGGTCACGTTCAAGATCACCCTGACATCTGACCCGAAACTGCCCTTCAGGGTGTAAGTGGCTGCTGCTTTGGTCCCTGCAATATGCCTGCTGAAGTATCCTGCATGGACGTTGGAACTGTATCTGATGTGCTGCTGCTGCTGACGTGTCTGTTTGCGTCTCTTTTTCCTGTAGGTTCAGCGTTCCAGAAGAGGCGCCATTCACAGCTGTGCTGAAGTTTGCAGCAGAGGAGGTGCGCAGCAGGAGCTGAACAGCAGCAGTGCATAAAAGGCAACTCACTCACGCTTCGCATGCAATAGTCGATGCTGTGGGCTTTGTTCACATGTACTCGGTTGCTGCCTTTGTGCTGCTGTCCTGCAGTTCAAGGTCCCAGCGCAAACAAGTGCCATCATCACAAACGGTGCGTGGCAAGGTTGACAGCAGGACTATGGGTCAGCAGGGCGTGCAGCAACAGGCCTGTTGACAGGCACCGGAGCAGCAGCTGCAGGGCTGGCAGCAGGGCAAGGGGGATGACACAGTGACGCATACACTTAGTTAGAAAATCTGACTCAGAATGCTTGGGAATGACACGTACTATCACTGCTGCAGCAATGCAAAAGAGTGGCAGGGCGGGCAGCAGTGTATTGAGGCAGCAGCAGGGCAAGGGGGGCTGACGCAGTGATGCACAGACCCAGTCAGATTGCCTTCAGGGGTAACACAGGCGCAGCTGCTGCAGCAGGGCAAGGGACTGGCAGGGCTGGCAGCAGTCCAATGAAGCAGAAGAGCACCAGTCGCAATGTTGACAGGCATAGTTCCAGTGCGTTCAATTTTGTATGATGTTGCTGCTGTGTGGCTTTTGTTCTCTTCCTGCAGATGGTGTGGGCATCAACCCGTCTCAAACAGCAGGTGTGCTGTGCATGGCAGTGGCATGCAGGGGTTCCAGGGTTCATGCAGCAAGAGCACTCGCAAAAAGTTCATGCATGCACCATGCCAAACATGCCCAACCAACGGGACTACAGCACAGCTGGCCCATGTGAAATCAGCACACCAGCAAGCAGGCGCTCAGCAGCGTACATGCAGCTGCCGGTAGATGCATTGGCCTTGAACAACACTTTGTAATGACAGCCTTGTGCTGTAAATGTCTGTGGCTTGTACATCACACCAACAACACGTTGAGTGTACTCTGATGCTTGGATATGCCTTTAGCAAGACGTTGCATGTACATGCACACTCAGGTGTCCCTTCAGCCTGTGCCCTGGTTGACACTGACACCCAGCTCATACCGTCAATGTGCCGCTGCCGTGCTGCTGCTGCCGTCGCTGCTTGTTGTGGCTGCAGGCAACGTGTTTTTGAAGCACGGGTCTGAGCTGCGCTTGATTCCACGGGACCGCGTTGGCAGCAGCAGCCAGTAGGGCAGCAGCAATGACAGGATTCTGGGTGTCAGAGGGGAGTGTAGTGGCCGTCCTCGGTACAGGCATGACTGTACATAGCTCACTGATTGGGCTGCTGCAGGGACAGAGCCCAGGCTGACAGGCTGCAGTGCTGCATAAGCACTGAGAGTGGGAGGGTTACTAGGCAGATGGGCTCACTGAGTGGGTCTGTAAGAGCTTTGTGCAGTGGTTGTTGGGGGTGGCAGTGCTTGCTTGCATGCCGGTGCGACTATGCAAACTGCTTGCAGCAGCACAGGCAAGGGCCCTGGGCCGGACATGTACAGCAGTGGCCGAACAGACAACGAGGACGGTCACCGCGAAAAATGTAGCTACTTGACTAATTACCCATTCAAACTATGAAAAAGTACCCTGCTCATTGGCAAGCACAGTTCTGTCACTGAGCTCCTGCCTACACTTGCATTCCAGACGTCCAGCATGGGATGCCAAAGTCAACTGACAGAGTGGAAGTTCAACTTCCAATGGATGACAGATGTGTTCGAACTCGGACATTGTAAGCGGTGTTCAACAATGCTTCAGGAACATCGCTGTGGCAGCGACATCGCACTTCGTCGGAATTTCGCTGTCTGTTCAGATCGATCACAACCGGCACCCCAAGACAACAGCTACAGCACCTCATTGAGCTCGAGACTTCTATAACATTCTATTCAGCAATTCCTACACCTACACAAGCTCTTGTAGCAGGCAGGGAACTGCTTCCTGCAACCATGGCAGCAATAGAGCAGAGAGATGCTCAGTCCGTCACTGTGGCACCAGCTGAGGACAAAGGCACAGGTATCGGGGGTGTTAACAGGCTTCCATGTCTTCCTTCCATTCGTACCATGTACCATCGAAGCTGTCCACTACACTACTATCAGCATTCCATATGCCGTGTCAGCATCGAATGCACATCTGCATTTCTCCCTCTACAGGGTTTGTTGTAGTGTCAGCTGAACCTTGTTTGGGCTGGTATCGCTGTCCATACAAACTGCTGGCCTTGCAGGTGTCCCTGGCCACCAGCAGCAGCATGGGGCCAGGTTTACAGCAGCACATGATGCCTGTCAGTCCTTCATGTCCCGATTCCAGCAGCAGAAGAAGGTGGACCCATTTGCAGGACAAGCGAGCTTCAGCATAGGTGAGGTGGCAGAGGTGCATTGCAGCAGCTCCCCCACCCCTTCCTTGGCACCCCCATCCATCCCCCCCCCCCCCCCCCCCCCCCATCCCCCCACCCACCCACCCACTCCCTTGTCCTTGGCGCCACCCTCCCCCTCCCCCTCCCCCCCCCCCCCACTTTTGGGACTTGGGAGGTGTACTCCAACAAAATCCCTTTGCAGGACAAGGAAGGTCCAGCATGAGTGGAGCTTGAGTGCAGGATACGACTGGATACAGTAACATACCACAGATTTGGCTGAATCATGCTGACCCAGGCATAGGGGGGGGGGGGGTGTCGACAGCAACCTCAACACATCACTCTCAGTCCAGGCTCATCAAGTGACTGACCATTGCGCTACCATGCCTTGCCCCTCTGCTGCCCCTGCTGCCTCTGCTGGTTTCCCCTTTGCTTTGTTTCCTCAGGCCCGTTGGACGTCTACTCAGGCAGCCTCATACGCCAGTTCAGGTAGGGAGGGGGTTGTAATCATCTTATGTGTGGTTTTGCCAGGGTTCAGGGAGGGGGTGAGGGTGCAAAATGGAACATCCTACACACATAGCAGAAAAGGCAGGTGTGCAGCACATGTTGCGCATAGCCCTTGCTACACTGCAATGAGGGGAGTGAGGGCGGGGTGCCGGCGGTGTGATTGAGGGCTGCGACAGGGGTGGGTGGGTGGGTGTGTAAGCATTCGGGGGCGCGGTGGGGGGGGGGGGCGTGCAAGGGGGGAGCTTGAGGGAAAGATTGCGCGTGTGGGCGGGAGGTGTGGTGGAGAGAGAGGCGTGTGCTATGCATGGTGCCTCCTCCCTTTCTAATGGAGGTGTGCATGTGTGTGTTTCGCAGCACCTGTTGCTCAACCAGTGCCACACGTGTGGCCCCCGAATGCATTCTGCACATTCCTTGTTCCTGCCTGCCCGTTTTCTTGCTCTCATGAACCTGTCTCCCCCCCCCCCCCCCCCCCGCGCTACGCCCTCCCCCCCCCCCCTCCCCGTGCAGGGTTCGTCAGAAGGTTGAATTGAATGACCGCCTGTCAGCATCTGCGGGGCTGTTCTACGACCTCAGTGCTGGCAACCTTGGCCCCTGGGGCAGCCTCACCTACAAACTGGACCCCAACAACAAACAGTCAAAGTCACGCATAGGTGGGTGGGTGCGCGGGTGGGTGCGCATGTGGAAAACAGGGTGGGGGGGGGGGCAGCATGTTGGTGGCAAATTGTTGCAGGGTATTGGCGACGCCCCCTAGTGGCTGTTCAGAGTAATGCTGGTTTGGGGGGGGGGGGGGGCGGCGGGGGCAGCCTTGGCCCTTGGGGCAGCCTTACCTACAAATTGGACCCAACCAACAAAAAGTCCACACATATGCGGGTTTTGGTTGCAAGACGCAAGAATTGCATGAGAAGTACAGCACATGCCGAGGGAAGGAGATAGAAGAGGGGTTCAGGGTAGGGGCTCCTTTGGTTAGGTGTCTTGATATGATCTACTCCTTGCAGCAGCAGCACCCGCCGCCTTTTGCTCGTCTTTTTCCCAACTGTTTGCTTCCACGCAGACAGAGTGGTAGCTGGATGCACTTTTTTCATTGCATAATTGCAACTACAAATCGCCGCGGCAGTCTTGTGGCAGTGGTTGCTGATTGATTTCTGGTTTGCCGACTGTTGCGCGCTGCTGCTGCCGCGCAGAGTTGTCCACGCTTGACCGTCGGCTGCTTGTGCGCAAGGGTTGGGAGGTGAACATCAAGCACGCTACAGTGGGGGTGTCGGCAGAGGCACGACTCAACCTGGTGGAACAGCCAGCAGCAGGTGAGTGTGTGTAGACACAGGGAGTGCATCCAGCCAATGTATCAGCTCACCATCCAAGGATCTCCAAATCTGTGTGTTGAGGGGGGGTTCACTGATCCCTGACTGTGTCGGTCACAGTAAGCGGCTCAGACAGCACAGCATAGCACGGCTCAGCCTGGTGGAGCAACCAGCAGCAGGTGAGGGGGGGGGAGCACAGCACAGCATAGCAGACAACGCTGCGTGAGCATCTTTGTGCAAAGTGGGGAAGTCGGCAGAGGCACGGCTCAACCTGGTGGAGCAACCAGCAGCAGGTGAGCACGGGGTGGGTGGGGTGGGGGGTGGGGGAGTACTGGCACTGCGCAGCAGAGGCAGAGCATCACATAGAGCACACAGCATGGTGGAGCAGCCAACAGCAGGTGAGCAGGGGGTCCAGCGCTGCACTGCAGAGCAGAACATAGCACAGCACAGCATGGTGGAGCCAGCAGCAGCAGGTGAGCAGGAGGGTGCACAGCAGGGCACAGCACAGCATGTCTCCATCTGGTGGAGCAGCCAGCAGCAGGTGTGTTGTGGGTTGGGGGGGGGTCACAGCTTGCGTCCGCAACACAGCACAACACGACCTAAGCTAATGGAGCAGCCTTCCACCTTGACACCCACACCAGCGTACAACATGTAGAGTCTCTTGGTTTTTTGCTCATTCGCAATTTGCACTCGCTGCACCTACCCTGTGCGTGTTTCCCCCACACTCCCACAGGTCAAAGGCAGCAAGAACAGGAGCAGCAGCGGCTTGGGCACTTTGGGTGGCTACTCCCTGCGCCCCGACCTGCACATCAATTCCGACCATGTGAAGCTCCTCAAAGCGCCACTTACACCCTACCCCTACTGCCCACGGCCCTTGCCATGCCTGCGATTGTCTCACACAGGTAGCAAGAGCGGCAACAGGAGCAGCAGCGGCTTGGGCAGCTTGGGCGGCTACACTGTCCGCCCCGACCTGCACATCAGCCTAGACCATGTGAAGCCCTTGAAGTATGAGCTGATAGGCATCGGCCTGGTGCTGCTGTTGGGGCTGCCACTCAGCCTGAACAACAAGGAGATAGAGGCGGGGCTGCCTCTGGGGTTGGGGCGGTTGAAGGGCTTTGGGCGCGCGAGTGTGAAGCGGACGGGGTACATGAGCTGCAAGCTGGGGGCTGGGGAGACGAGTGGCGTGCTGGACTTGGCGTGAGGATATGCCTGCACTGGTTTTGGGCGGCTACTCCGTCCAGTCCGGGGCTGCCTCTGGGGCTGGGGCGCTTGAAGGGCTTTGGGCGTGCAAGTGTGAAGCGGACGGGGTACATGAGCTGCAAGCTGGGGGCTGGGGAGACGAGTGGTGTGCTGGACTTGTGAGGACATGCATGTGCTGTGCACCATGTGCTTGTTGTGTTCTAGTTGTTGTGCGGCAGGCATCTAGACTATCATGAGTGTTGCTTTTTTGTTGAGAAGACTGACTCCAGCTGAGCTTTCAAGTGCCGTTTGTTGTTGGAAGCATACCTGTGGTTGATGATGGGAGCAGTGTTTCTGTTGTGTGCGCACACGTGACTATTGTCTTGAACACTGTCTAGGGGTAGGCCACCCCGCCCAGTGTGAAGAGCTGATGTTCCTGCCAGAATTCTGCTTCGAAGCGGGCAAGCGACAGCCCAGCATCAAAGACAAGGGAGCGCGTTGCTGCGCTTATTGCTACCTGCCATCCAGTCAATCACGGTGTGTGAAGTGAGCCAGTGTGACTCGCTTGCTGAGCTGAATGCCAGATGCCAGATGCACACTGCAAGCTGGCAGCCTGCCATTGACGGTCAATTTCAACCAGCTGAGCAGCTGGGGGCTACATGTGTGCCCCAACAAGAGTGCCGTCTGGTGTTCCTGGGAGCCACACACCAGTTGGCGCCACTTGACCCTCTCTCAATGTCCCCTGCAATTGACAGTCCAGATGCAACTTGCATACGCATGAGCTTGATCAAGCGGTTTGAACGGGAACTCCCTCAAAAATGACTGCACTCAACCGCGTGCTCTGGTAACAGTCAACACCTAGCAGAGCTGCTGCCAAGTTGCGCATGCAGTGCTCACTCAATTCAAGTTGAACCTCCATGGCATTGTGTCGACACCAACCATGCAATGCATGCTGTCGTCTACACGTGACCATCCCTTTGTCACATCCATGTGACCAGAGCCTCCAGTCACACGGTGTGCGGAAAGAAAGAAAAGTCACGCCGTTGGACACACACCCCTTGTACAAGGTATGTGTTGTGGCGCCTTATGCATAGGATGTCCCCCATTGGCATCGCTTCCGATGAGGACCGTGACGGCTCATTACATGCATGCTCGAGGGCAGTGGCACCGCGGCCCCACCTCACTGCCTCGGGCATGTGACCATCCATGCAGTGCATTCTAAACGGCATTTGGACAAGTGGCCCCTTAACTCTTTCAATAGCCACAATTGGGCAAAAGTGGGTACGTAGCAACTAGCCCGTGTGAAATCCCTGCACCACCGCCAAAACCCCGCCCAAAAAAAGGTGTGTGACCTTTTGGAGAGGTAGTAGCCATCACGGGCCCCAAAGACATTGAAACAGAGTCACGAAAAGCTCATCCAAGTGCCGCTGGCTGGTGTTCACATTGCTTGTCAGCTGCGAAACTTCCGTGCCTCCTTCCGCGGTCCCCGGCGGCACAATAGAATCAGAATGAGTGAAAGCAGCAAGATACACAGCAGAGGCACCATATACTACTTGCAAGCGTGGGAAGCCTCAGGGGAGCAGCAACAGAGGCGAGTGCCGTTCAACAACCTTGGACAGAATGCAATGCATGCTGTGTCTTGAACTTGAATGAACACACTTTGTCTTGAGCGCATTCCATCCAACAACTCACCGCACATCTCCCTTATGCAGACTGCTTGAGTTGGCGGTTGGCTTGTTTGAGAAGGCCCTTACAGCAGCAACAGACACAGCAGACAAAATCTCAGCACACAAGCAGCTTGCAGCAGCAAAATCACGGCTTGCTGTCTGCAACGAGCAACAGGGCACCGACACAAAGAGGAAAGTGGAGCTACTGACTCAAGCTGTACAGCACAGGTAAATAGCAGAATAACCCTTTTCTCTGAAGGACTGTAAAGTACAGTCTCCAGACTGTACGGTACAGTGTCCAGTCATAATGAGACATCAAAGCAGCAGCAGCAGCAGCACTTTCTTGGCTTCGCGCTACCTGTGTTCCGCGCACTTAACTGCAAGTGCTAGGAGCACCAGCAAGCCCACCTCACGCACCCTGCCTGTCACACCGTCTGCACTCAACTGCTCTGCTGCACAGCCTTGCCCAACACTGTCAGCCTATGACACACCGGCTTTGGTGCGCTCATCTGCAGGTGCCATGTACTCAAAATTCGTGGGGATGTTGACCCCTGGTCAGAGACTGAGCTATGGCTTGAGGATGGGTCGGACCGCTCCTGGGCTCAGGTAGAACTGAACAAGCTCCAAAAGGTGGGTGGCGGGTTGTTGCGCATGTTGCTCTGGGCAGTTGGTCAAGTATCAGTGATGTGGTATCTCACAAGACCAGCTCAGCTGAGTCATTGGAGCCACACAGCACATGCTTGCAACATTGAAGCAACTCCATCATGGCAGCCTATGGCACAGCAGTTCTGAGGTGCTGTTGGGCGTAGCTCATTGAGGCACTAAGTGCAGCAGTGCAACTGCTTGCCGGCTGCCCCTGGGTGTTTCTGCTGCCAGGTCCTGAGCTCATGGGTGGCTGCTAGCCCAGCCAGCACAGCAGCCGTGCTGCACCATGTGAATGTGCTGCGCAGTGTGCTGCCCGACTCAGGGCTCCAAAGTTTGCTTCCAGATTTCATGAGGTGAGGCAGTATTCCGGTCTGAAAAGTGAGCGGAGTGTTGGGATGGCTGAGAGTCACGGGAGTGGAGAGAAGAGGGCAGGGAGATGGGTAGACGCTGAGCAGTGCCATGCCAGCCACATGTCCAGGACAGCAACTGATGGCCTGGCGTGATACAAGCATTGCCTGTTGGGTGCTGCCTTGCAGTGAGCTGCTGCGGAGCATCCGTAACACTGCTGCCAACTTGATCAGCCCCACAGCGAAGCGTGCAGGGGCGGCTGAGCCGGACTGGAAGACATGCTTGGGAATGCTGGCACTGGCAAAGAGGACACTCATCGAGGCACTGGAGGTATGGTGTTCTGCACAGCGGTTTGGAAGGTTGATGTATGAGTTCAGGGTTGCCAACAGAACCGGGTTTCTGAGGGCACATTCCCTGCGTATATCCGCATAAGTTGCACGTGCGCTGTCACCTACACTTTTCTCGTTTGTGGTTGTAGCAGCCCTCGCCCGCTATGTCCCATCGCAGTTTGATCACGTATAACCCTGGCTCGGTCGTCTGCTCATTAGTCCGCGGCGGATGTGTCGTGCTCTCTGACGCACAAAGTGATTTTCTTTGCTGATTTGCACATCTCACGAATTGCCTTTTACACAGGTAGCGGTGGAGGAAGAAGATGACGAGTTCGGCGAGTACCTGTGTAAGCTGGAGGACGGCATGTGGGCCATGCAGTGCCGCTGCGAGAGCGCGCAGGTGGGTGATCTGACGGGCGTGGGCGACATATGCTCAGCAGCTGCATTGCTTCAGCTGCCGTTCATTCATCAGCATGCATGCATGACTGCTGGGAGGCAGTGACAGGAAACATGCCGTCAACCTCACAACCGCTGTCAGGCTTAGCAACCGCGGCTTTGCAACTTGGGTCCTTTGTACCTCTCTCCCTACTAACATTGCAACCTCTACTACCCTGACTTCCCCATCTAGCCCGGATTGGCGACAAACCGCTGCTGTCAATTGGGCATGCCGCAGGCACGTTTGCAAGGTGACCACCTGCTGGCAAGGGTCCTGGCCCAGCACTGCTCTGCCGCAAGCAGCGCCCAGAAGGAGCAAGTGCTAGATGGGGTGTTGGATGTCCTGGACACGTTCAAGTCTGCTGCTCTGCTGGCCCGTGAGAGAGACCTGCAGGCAGAGGCACAGGCACTCAGCAGGCTGGGACATACTTACAAGGTGGGCCGGGAGGAGGAGCTGGGCTGTCCGCAGTTGCAAAAGGGTGGCTCAAACCACACAACGCACAAATCCTGCATCCAGTCACTGACCCGGTGTGTCAACTATATGACGCAGGAACGTCCTGGGTACAGTAGATATTGCACATCTGAACACGACCGTCATGTGAGTGTGAGTCACCCCAGGCTTGTGACTTTGCCAAAGCCGGTTGTGTTTCCCTTGGGGTGCCTTGCTGTGTCACACAGGTGTTTGCTTGCGTGCTGGACCCCACCCTCAAGCGCGACCCCCTGACCTCCCGCTCGGCTGAGGAGCGCAGCAGGGCTGCCTTCCTGCAAGTGCTGGGCCTAGTGGACTCAATGCCTCACAGGATCACACTCATGATGGAGGACTGGTACAGGGTGAGTGGCGCCATGGAGTGGTTGACTCAGCGGTTTCCACTAGTAATCAATGCCATGGCATGCGGCGCAACCGTTGCATCACAGGTTGCATCACAGGTTGCCAACCTGTGGGGTCAAGTCACCGTGCGTAAGTCACCGTAAGTGTGTGTGAATGTTGACACTGTCACTGGTAGCACCGCTGAGGCTGGGTCGATCTGAGGCTGGGTATTGCTGCTGCTGCTGCTGCCCGTCAACCTGTTGTGCAGGAAGCCCGTGATGCTCTCTCAGAGTACCAGCGCACCACAGCAGCTGAGGAGACATCTCGCAAGGAGAAGGAGGCAGCGCCTATCCGCGAGGTGAGCACTTCTTGAAAAACTAGCCTAGATGCCATCTATCATGATGATACATCTTTAGCCAGGGGAGCCGGTCCCCTCCCCTCCCCTCCGAGGCTGCACATCCATAGGGCCTAGCACATGCAATGCCAGCCAAGAACTTCAGTTCACTTGAAATTTCGAGCCCTTGAAGAGGCTAAAGCACATCCTGGCTCCCCTAGCCTAGGGTGCTGTACGTCAGTAAGTTCCTACCGTGGTGCGAGTGTGCTTCACTTTGCATGTGTCCGCTACAAACACCGCCACCGTTGTGTATGAGTCTCACCCCCCCCCCCCCCCCCCCATCCTAGCCTAGGTTCCAAAAGTTGAAGGGCTTGAGTCCGCCTTGCTCATCCATCCATCCACCCACCCACCCACCCTGTCGCAGGCCCTGAAGGATGAGCTCAAGGAGTTGTATGCTGCTTCCAACAAGGGCTGGCTGGACTTGCTCAAGCACTGCTACGCCAAGCACCCACCAGTCAACCCGGCAAGCAGGTATGGGGCATTATGTGCCTCAGTCTGCGGACCCCTGACAATCATGATAATTGTGCATGTAGCATGAACAGTCAATGTAGTTTTGGCAGCAAAGACGAAGCCACTGTTGGCAATTTGATTGAATCGCCCAGCACCGTTGCCCTTACACTGACACCGCGGTGCATGCCTGACTAGGTATGGAAGCCAAACAACACTGTTGCGGCGCAGTGTGGTTGAGCTCGAAGCACAAATTTAGCTGATCACAACCTCTCAGCCTGAGCCGGGCTCAAGTCCTGCCAGTTCTGTTGCTTGGGCACCTTGCATTCAAAGCACCACCCGGGGTGGTAAAATGCCCGGGGGTGTCAGATCATGCAATGGAGTCATGAAATGCTCAACCTCTGGCTCTGCGTGTGTTGCGAAGTGGCATTTTCTGGGCAAGGCTTACTGCCGGCCTTGACGGCCTCCTGACAACAGCCCGGGTGCATGCTGTCACCGCCCCCCACAACTGTCCCCGCATTCCCGCATTGAGCCCCTGGGCAGCCCCGCTCTATGTCACCCTTCCACGTATCAGTGACAACAGAGAATCCTTGCTGTCACTGCTGCAGGGTGACTGACTTCACTGGCTGCAATGCTGAGACGGGCAAGGAGTGGCTGAAAAAGGCCATTGTGGCTTACCACCCTGACAAGCAGCACGGCGACATGAAGTGGAAGGTTTTGGCAGAGGATATCACTAAGGTGCGTGCAGTCCTCTGAGCGAGTGTACATTACATGAGTACATCCGGGATCCCGAAGCCTTGGCGCAATGACCCTGCTGGAGAACATGTAGAATAATGATGATGTAGATGATGTACATCCGGGATGCCATCCCTTGCCAAGGATGCAGCTGCTGCATCTTGAGGACTGCGCCCCGGTGTCTCCCTGAAGACTTTTGCAGTTGCGCAAGCGCAGCTTTTATCGCAGCCCCTGTCTTACGGCTGGTGTCACAGCTGTTTGCTCCCGTTGCCACTGGTGCTGCAGGAATTGACAGACAAGTATCGCATCTTCAAGTGATCACTACATGAAGGCATCACCAAGTGCAGGTGCAGAGCCACACTGTGCCGGGCTCTCCATACTTCTGACCTCCCAGGTCCCTCCCTGCAGATCCAATCAGTGTGCAGTGTCAGTGTAGAGTCTACACTGTAAAGCACAGGCTCAGCCTTCAGATGCTTTGATGCGGCCAATGCGTCCTTGCTCCCTGTCGCATGGCTATTTCGTCAATGTTGAAACATGCACAGTCACTTTGTGGCGCTGAGTGTGAGCTGTGAAAGCATGCTGACATCGACAGGCAAGGTCACCAGTGAGCCTGTGTTAGCCAATGGCCGGCTGCTGCCAGCTGTACAGTGTACAGCTGCACGTACCTGTATGTGGCGTGCAGTGCCTCATGCTTGAAGTGATTGGCAGTTGGAGTTGGGTTGAGATTCTGTGTGATATGTTGTTGGCACCCCATCAGCCTTGTTGGCTGTTTCAGGCAGGCTATGTTCAATATATTGCCTACCATTCAAGTGTCATGGCACCTTTACGTGGGGCCTCAATCAAACCTCATTCAAGTACTGGGGTCAGCAGGCTGCTGCAGATGCAGATGCAATTGCAAATGCAAGTGCAGAAACTCCTTAGAGGCCTTCAAAGCTCAGCAAGATGCATACACAGTGCAAAATCACACAATGCTCCAAACAGAAGATGCATACAAAAGGGACACCGTGTGCCCCAACTTTGCGAAAACAACAAGACATGCATGCCATGATAAACAACTGCCAGTTGTTACAGTGTAGCATGGCATGCTATGCCGCATAGATAGCTGACTCGCCGTCGTGCAACAGCTGTCGTTGCCAACTGGGCCCTGACTGTGCCCGCCTGTGGGCACATGCGCAAGGCCACATGACACGTGAGGCATGTGTGTTCACAACCTTGAAACAAGAAACACAGATAATGAGACAAACATGTCCGGGATACTCGAATATCGTCCTTTAGGTGGGTGCCACCCCCCCCCCACACACACACACACGTGCACCCTCCCTCAATGACATCACACACAATTGTACAACCCACGGGCAGCCAGACGGCACGTCACTGACCTTGGAGTGACGATAGCACCCAATGATCCCTCCTATTTTCCCTACCTCAAACAGCCACCGATGACACTTTGCCACACCACTACACACTGTGTAGTGGCACCGGCGGTGGCACTGCCCAGCGCCTAGTAGATGCATGCTCTGTCAACAATCCCCCCCCCCTCTTGTGACTCAGGGAAGGAGAGGAGGGGCTGTGCAGCTTAGCCCACTGGTTGCTGCTGCTGCTGCTGCTGCTGCTGCTGCTGCTGCGCCAGTTGCAGAAGGGTGGTGGCTCCTGGGAATCTCTGCTGGCCATCAAACATGTTTTCACTGAGCACCTTCAGCTTGTCCATCGCACCTGCATGTGTGCTGATCTCATGGAGGAAGCTGGGGTCTGCCTTGCACATTGTCAGGAGCAGTTCCAGCAATTCTGAGGTCCACTGCCACCCACACGTTTGCAACACTCTGATGAGGGCCGACGTGCTGGCTGAGTCGTTGCAGAGGCGCGGCAGAAACTCTGGGTTGTCCCACAGCGGGGCTGCAACAGTCAGGAAGGAATGGATGCCTTTGTCGAGTATTTGTGCCTCCAACATCCTCACCAAGCCCTCTGTGAAGTTCTCCAGGTGCATCAGGCGCGACTGGTTGACGGCATGTCCCTCGACCACGGCCAACAGCCCTTTGGCAATCATGCCATCGGATTCCTCACACATATATTCCCTGTCGCTGCGCATTGCCAGCTCCCAAAGCCTGTCGATTGCCCCAGGTTGGGCCCCCACTAGAGACTGGTTGGTGGGGCAGCCTTTCACGAGGGTTGCGAGGGTGGCTTCAGGCTCATATCGGAGCACGCGCTCCCACATGCCATGTGGGAGTGCATGTGGGACGACAGTGTCGTCCTCGTCAACGTCGACGTTCAGGAGGGTTACGAGAGGGCCGATTGCAGCTTGGACGGCTGGGTGCAGCTGGGCAGCAGCAGACGGCGCTTCACTCACTGTAGGGGCCTGAAAGATACAGCCCAGAAACACAGAAAGCGTCTCTCGTCAGGTCAGAGCCGGACCACAGGAACCGCTGCAACAAGCGGTGAAAATAACTTGTTTAGCCCTTGGGCTGGAAGGGTCAGGTGGGGGGTGTAGTAGTCCAGCGTGCTAGACATGTACACCCCTCTGAGCTGTGAACGCCGGTCACTGAGTGCGCTAGTGGTTCGCCAGATACTGACTTACTTACCTCCCAAATATCTGCCAGTAGTTGCAACAGGGGCACCTGCGGGTACACCAGATGCCTTATGGTGCGTGCTGCGAGCCTCTTGTGTGCAGTCGGCACTTCTGGGGCCTGCAGCACTGCCACAAGGCCTGAGACGATCGGCCAGCTGATGGGGTCGGCAGGGTTCGAACCCAGCACTCCTGGGCACCAGGCTGCCGCCATGCTGAGGTGGAACACCACGCGCACCGCCTTGATCTGTGTGGCAGCGTCGCCCTAAGAAGAAGAAGAAGGGGTCACAGGGCGACACACGCAGCTATGCCTTGTGCGTGTTTCATGCTAACACAGCTTGTGTGCCACAGGTGGTTGGGCTGTCTTGAGTAGGATTGGTGGCGCCTTGAGTTACAAGGGCGGGACATGGATTGGGTCCCGGGGCTTGCATCGGGTTGGCTGGGTCCTTGAGGCCTCTTTGTAACGAACACTGACTGACTGACTGAGCTACGCTGCAACGACACCCAGCATCGGAAGGGAACCAAAGTCCTTTGCAGGACCCACAAGGACGGGAACAGACAGCACGGAAAGGAGAGAACCCGCCACCATAGATGTCTGCAGAGGAAACTGTCTGAAAGGAGGGGACCACAGGCAAGGCTTCAACCCCACAAAGCCAGCCACACAGACAAGAGGGCTTCCACCAGTACCAAGCCGAACACACACCCCCATGCCCCCGGGGCGACCACTTCGAACACAATGTGGAAGAAAGGCTCCAGCTGTGCTGCGATACACACCCCCAAGACAGGTGCCCGGGGTGTCAGAGCGACACCTTTGTATACCGGGCTGCCCCAAGTCAGCGCGCCCAAGCACCTGCACCGTTCACAGGCCAGCAACACTGCCCCCTACAACCAGGCCCAAGGCCACTGCATGGCCCTTGCCTGCGTTCTGCTGCCACTGCTGCTGCACACCAGTACCTGCCTGCTGACTCAGCGGACTGCTGCTGATCCAGCCAAAGCAGCTGCTGCTGCTGCTGCTGCTGTAAACGCGACCAAACCACGGCACAGTGAAGATAAACAACACTGTACGTGATGCTGCACGCCAGCTGCTGCTCCAGCTCCAGCTCTCCAGCTACTGCTGTCAACTGCTACTGCCCCACCGTGCCGACAGCCCACTGTGCTGGCCAAACGCCGGTCCGAAACAGCCACAACACAAACACAGAAACCAACAGAAACAAGGGACCACACAACAACCCCAGCGAGAGGCCAACGTGAAAGGCCCACGTCAGCACATCGCGATGGCTGAGCTCAGCCCGTGCTGCACAGGCTGCCTCCGGATCCGCGGCACAGACACAAGAGGAATAACTACTGACTATAATAGGGGCGAAACACACCAGCGAGGCTGGGCTGGGACAGCCCCTGGCGCATGTTGCAGCGCCGTGCTGATGCGAGGCAGTTTTACGGCATGCCCAGGCAGCGTCGCCCTCTTGCAGCAGCCGCGCCAGGGTGCGCACGGCCCCTGGCTGCTCGCGAATGTGCAAGACAAACGGACGCTCTGTAGCCAGGTCTCCCAGGGCGAAGGCCACCTCGAGCGCTGCCAGTTGTGTGTCAGCATCGTCAGCGCTGGCCAGGAGCTGGGCAAGCTTGGGGTCCCCCCCGCAGTCTTTGAAGGCGGTAAGGTTACGAAGGTCGGGATCTCTCGGAGGAGCGCGGCAGTGGATCAAGTCGAGCTGGTGCAGCCTGCGTGCGAGCTCCTGTGCTGCTGCTGCCCTGACGGCAGCGGGGTGGGAGGGGCCCGTGTGGTCGATCAGCTGTTCGATGGTCATGGCGGGGATGTCTGGGGCCTCTTGTTCTTCGCTTTCAGCTTGTGGATGGCGTCTGCTGGAACACCTTGAAGCTGTGTCGAGCTCAGAGGCTGTGACAGCTCACCTTCCTGCTTGTGCTGCTGCTCTTCTGCTGTGGGGCAGCTGTGTGTGCAACACCTTGTGGAATGAATGCGTTGACCCCCATTGCTAGTTTCGCCTGGTGACTTTGTTGCTTTGTCGAAATAAGTCTGTAGTGGTTGTAGAAAAGTGGCCGGAGTGCCCTTCGTCACAAGTGCCCTAGTGTATAGCGCTGGCATTGCTACAGAATGACGCGTGGCAGCTGTAGCGCTACAGCTGCCGCGCTGGAGCTACAACTCTACATCATCGTACCAGGTCTTCGTAGATGAAGATTAGTTTTACATCACCAATAGTCATACCATTTTTTGTTGCTGTGGCGTCACACGCTGGACATGTCCTGGACAGATCGGCGATCTGCGATCGCAGGCCGCATCAAGGGCTGTAAGCTCTTTCGTGGGAAGCCCTATAAGACAGGTCCCTAATAATTTTCACTACTATTTCCTAATACTGCTCCGGGCAGGAGATTATCGAGGCCTTCCCGCCCTGCTGCCGATGGCCTCTCCAAGAGTGCGACTCACCTTACAAACCTTAATCCAAAGCATATCTAGCTGTGCATTACGTCGTGTTGGTGGCATCCCATTTGCGAGCTGTGCTTGTGCCTGCAAGGTCACTGGCAATGCCGTGATACCATTAGAATAGTGACAACAGCTGCAATTGCTTGCCACATCGCTGCCATCTGCGTTGCACATCGTGAGACAGTGCCCGGAACCGGGGAGGTAGCAATATTTCCTGTGGAGACACTGGGAACACACAAAGATGGGAACACAGAACACAATGTAACTAGCACTGGGTCCCCCACCGCCACCCCAGGCAACGAAAGCCTAAGCGTTGCACATCGTGTTGGTGCACGATACATGATGGACACAATGTGTGCTCATTTGCTGATGGCTGCTATACAATACTTCGGCGTCAATACGTTCAACGTGCACAAGAGTGTACCTGGTCACCTGGCCAAGCCGAATTGACACCAACCCTTCCCGCATGAGTCCATAACACAGAATGCTGCATTGTTACAGCAGTTGCCCAGCCAAATCAAACACATCCCAACATCCAGCCACAATCCTTCTTCCAAAAGCAGCTACCATACATGCTGACACACTGCAGCTACCAGCTGCAGTACAGAAGCACAGCAACCGCCAGCACCCTCACCACACTCTCTCACTCCTTCTGCCCGGCTGCTGCATCACCACCTTCGCCACCCTTCCCCGCACCTGCCGCTCTGCTGCTGCTGCTGCTGACGCCCTTCCCACCCCCCCTGCCACCACCCCCACGTCCACCCCCCTGTTGCCCCCCGTACCCCTGCTGCTGCTGCCCCCCGCCATACCCCATCATTCCATAAGACCCCCCCTGCCCCCCATACCCCCCAGCATATGCCCCCATCGCCCCCATGCCCTGCATCCCCCACCCCCAGGGTCCGTACCCCGGGTATGCCCCATACCCTGCTGCCATGGCAGCGTCCATAGGGGGTGGCATGCCATACCCCCACCCGGCACCTGCTGCTGCTGCCATCTGCTGCTGGTACATTTCTGCAGCAGGGTCTCCGGCAGAGGGGTACCCCCCGTACCCCCACTGCCCCCCACCCATGTGCTGCTGCTGCTTCGCTGCTTGGTACTGCTGATGCCGCTGGTGTGCTTTGTGACTGGCCCCGTGCTGCTGCTGCTGCTGCTGCTGCTGAGACCCATGGAAGCCTGACGAGCCATCCCCTGCTGCTGCTGATCCGTTTGCTGCATGTGCTGGGCTCTGTCTGCTGTTGCTGCTGCTGCTGCCGTTGGCGCCTGCGCTGCCAGAGCGGGTATTGTGCTTGCCGGCTGGTCCTGCTGCTGCTCCATTGGCTGCTGCCCCCCCCAAGGTTGGGAACTGTGCAGCACAGCAACAGGCAGGACAGTAAGCGGCAAGGGGCGCGGCACAAAAACACAAAGCATGCAGTTGTCAGACAATGATGAAGAAAGGAAGCAGCTTCCTGCAACGTGAGTCTGTCTAATGATTGCATTAACAGCACTAACACTTGCAAGCTGGCAGTGGGCCGAATGTAGCGGGACGCTACATGGCCTGAAAACGATCCTGAGAGCATCGCAGTGCACACTTTTATATGCTCCTGTTACATTGGTAGCGGATTGGTTAGGGCCATCGCCTCATGTGGATGAGGTCTCCCAATCGAGTCCCGCAGTGGTGGACTCCAAGGCAGGTAGTCCCGCTGGGTGATAGGGGGCCCCAGTGAGAAAATCGGACTTGAGGGCATCCGAGGACGTATGCGCCTTAGGGGGGGAGATATGTAGCGGGACGCTACATGGCCTGAAAACGATCCTGAGAGCATCGCAGTGCACACTTTTATATGCTCCTGTTACATTGGTAGCGGAGACGGTCAGGCGGTCGCCTCATGTTGGTGAGGTCTCAGGGTCAAACCTTAGTAGAGGTGTAGGTCAGCAGGCCGACGATGGACTGTTCGGATGCTGGATGCACTCTTTAAGGGGGGAGGTATGTAGCGGGAGGCTGCATATGACGCCTGGATCGGTCTTGTGAGCATCCCGGTGCACAGTTTTGGATGCTGTTCTGTTACACCGAAACTTGGAAAAGAAGTTGGTGCCCAGTAATGATAGTATCTGATGTCTGATGGTACGTGTAGGATGTGTGACATCAATGTCCGATGTGTAGAAACTGTGATGGTGCAGCAGCCAATACCAAAGCAGACGCATAAGAAGATACGAAGGGTCAAAAAAAAAGATGCACACACACACTTTGGATGGTTGCAACCACTTTGGGTGGTTGCTGCATCGGCTGGATGCACTTCCTGTGTCTACATCACTCCACACAGCCACCCACCTCTGAGCCGTATGTGGGTACGTTGTACATGCCAGCAGGTGGTGCACCACCACCAAAGCCAGGGTCAAAGCGAGCGTGGAACTGCAGCAGCAAGGGAAGCAACGTCCGTCAAAGCAGATGGCGGTGCACTGTGTACAGCAACATGCTTGCAGCCTGTCACATAAAACCCTCACTAAACCTCAAGCAACCACTCTACCCAAACAACCACTCTACCCATGTACTTGTCATGCTCCTGGGACCTGTCGTCTCAAATGACACGGATTCAACATTGTACTTCACCTGTCCACCCCTCCCCTCATGCATAGTCAGGGTCCTGCTCGTCCCTCTGCCTGTCCTTGTGAAAGCCCCCCCCCCCCATCTGACCCTGCACATGAACTGTGATGCAAGCCTGCAGAAATGCGAGCATTAGTGGTGGTGTGTGAAGGCGTTTATGAGGTGTGGCTGGTTGTGGGGTGGGTTTGGTTGTGTTGTCCATATCTTCACCAACACTTTAGTCTTTTGCCTACGGCCGGCACCCAAAAGATTAGAAGTCTTGGTGAAGATATGGACAACACAACCAAACCCACCCCACAACCATCCAAGCCTCAAAGACTGCTCCACACACCACCACCCATGCTCAGAAAGCCTTACATGTCCAACCCCCGTGAGTAGTCAGGAGTCTGCTCATCCCTATGCCTGTCCTTGTACACTGCCTTGAGACCCCCCACCTCCTGCTGACCCTGCCCTCGCCACTATCCAGTCAACAGTAAAGAAAGCCCCACAGCATGTTCAAGGCTATCACGATCATGAGAAAGCCACCACTTTTTCATACCCAGCCAACCTAGCTCAAAACATGCCTCACATAAAATAGGTTGGCGGACGCCTGGGGGACGGGTCCCAACTAAGGGCAGGGGACGCTTTTGGGGACACCCCGTTCCGCACCAGACACGCCGCTGCATGGGCTGCCAGATAGCTTGTGTTATTAGACATAATGTCAGCACATCTATACGTGAGGCGAGAGGCACAGGGCTGCCTTTAGGCAGTCACTGCTCAAACCAATCCATCAGCAGTACATTTGAGAGGGGGCAGCCAAGCTGCGCTACCCGCGGCTTGCATTCAATGCCTGATGTATGGTTTTGCTTACGTGCTATCATTCTAAACAGCAGCTACTGAAAACGGCACATGTTGCAAACTCAGTCACAGATCAGCAAGGTCAACATCAACAGTACAAGGTGGGGGTCCTCAAATTTGCCCACATGTTAGGATCTCACACTGTGAGTCCCGCACACCAGGTTTAAAGACGCAAAAATCACTTAATACATTTGATAGTAAACAGTTTTCATTTTGACGGGCATCCGTTGGGTTTGGAGCGTGATATGGCGACAGCAGCAGCACTGCTGCTCATCATCAGTGTCCCTCAAATTTGCCCACCCTGAATATGCAGCACAACGAGCTTTTGAAGGCTGGAATATTTCCCTTATAATAATTGTAATACTTCTGACTCTTAATATCAACACCTGAGGGCCTCTGAAAGCCTCCCTCAAGGCCGCTGACGTACCTGTGCAGTACTGCACAGTAACAGCGGCAGCAGCTGCTGGTGCCCTGCCAAGCCCTGATGTTGCTTTGTTCCATCTGACAACACTTCCCTACAGTTTGCCCCTGCTTTCGGATCACTCACAAGTGCCCAATTGCAGTTTGCAGGCTGCTGGGCAAGGCTGCGGCAGTGATTACTCACACATTTTGACCGGAGTGTGTGCCCCAAACTGTTGCAAAAAATCAATTGTTGATGTCAAAACGTTATCGTATCATTCTTTTCGCGCCTCGCGACTCTGCCTAACATAGCGGACCAAGTGTGTGATCACCATCTGCTGCTGCTCTTATGAACCTCGTGTCTGGTCAAATCTGATATTACAGATCATCTTCTACGTATACAGATACACACTCTCCAAAAGGGCAGGGCCTGTGGCTGCCTGTACTCGCCAAACAGCTGGGTGGGCAAATTGGTGGGGCGGGCAAATTTGAGGACCCCCACCTTGTATCACAGACAAACACGCTGGGAACAAGTCGAATGTAGCTTCCATGACAAACGTAATGTTTCTGTGCAGAACTGCGAGGTCTGCTTGGCTCGTGGAGTCCTGATGCTGTGCAGTTGGGGGTTGAGTCATGAGGGATGGCAACCGTGCTGGCCAGGGCAGCAGATTCATATGCTGCGGTGCAGACATGCTGAGGCTTGTTACTAATGCTTCTGTACGGAGCAGCTGGGCCTGGGGATGCCTTTTGTCGAGGTTGCTGGATTTATGTGAGTGGCCTGGCACATAAAATGGTTGGGGGACAGGGGACACCAGAGCAGCGTCCCCCACTCAGGGCCAGCGTCCCCCTAGTATATTTTATGGTTTACATAACAGTCATGCGCACAGCGCCTTACCTGTCCACCCCTCGTGCATAGTCAGGGTCCTGCTCGTCCCTCTGCCTGTCCTTGTACACCGCCTTGGGTCCTCGACCACCACCCCCTCCCTGCTGCTGCTGCTGCCGCCGCTGCTGCTGCTTCTGCTGCTGCTTCTGCCCCCCTGCCACCGCCTGCTGCATCTGACCACCACCACCACCAGCAGCAGCAGCAGCAGCACTACCAGCAGCGCCGCCCTCTGCTGCAATCAGGTCAATGGCAGTGCTGGCTGCTGCTGCTGAACCGCGGCCAGTGTTGCCGCCACGGCCTGGGTTTATGCCGCCGCCGCGTCCTGCTCCCCTCCCAGGGTTTACCAGGTTGAACCCACGCTCCCCTGCGGTGGGGGGCACTGCTGCCAGGTAGCCAGCACCTGCGTAGTGGAACATTCCAAAAAGTTTGAGGTTGGTGGCTGGGAGCTAGAGATTCTTCAGTGTATGTTATGCATGTTGTGCAATTCAACACAAACACCCGATATCAAAGAACAGCGTTCATGGACCCCCACGCTAAACGCATCGACATCACACGAGATAAGCTGTTTTCAGAGGAGCCCACTCTACAGACAACTGCAATCAGCACTGTAACATCATACACAGTACGAGCACACACACACACACACACACACACACACACACACACACACACACACACTCCAGGGAGAAATCATACCGCAGTGACACCAAAAGCCCTACTGATACAAATGAAGGAACAACCATGTCCTGCTCACCTGCTGCTGCAGGGCGTGTGGGTCCAGCACTGCCTGGCCGTGAACCCCCTGCTGCTGCTGCTGCTGCTAGGTTGCCGGTGCTGCCGCCGCCATGTGCGAGGGAGGGACCCAACAGCCTCTCACGCGCCTCATGATAATCTGAGAGAGGTGGGGGGGGGGGGGTGAGGAGACACGAGTGAACATATGTTCTGAAGTTTCTTCTGACGCTGCTGTTGCTGCGGGAGGGCGTTGCAGCTCCGCATGATGCTGGCGGGGGGTAGCCGCCTCCTGCTGCTGCTGCTGCTAGAGCCATCGATTGATTCCCCGCAGCCTATCAGCATCATTGCCTGCCCCCCCCCCCCCCCGCCCTTACATGCACCACACAGACTGCCGCCCACCTGCCTCCCTCTCCTTGTGAGTCTTCTTCCGCTGCTGCTGCTGTTGCTGCTGCTGAAGTGCCAAACATCCATTGTATCCACCACACTTGCATGCCCCCGCCCCACCCGACACACTTCTGTGTCTACAACGCTACCCACCTGCCTCCCTCTCCTTGTGTGTCTTCTTCCGCTGCTGCTGCTGTTGTTGCGCCGTGAGTGCATTGCCATCCCGCATGCTGTTGGCGGATGGGGGCCGCCTGATGAGCGCCTTGGGCTCAATCTTGATGGCTGACACAGCAACAGATGACAGCTTGGGGACCTGCAGCAGCAGCAGCACGGTCAACTGTGAGTTCTAACAGTCAACTCCAGCAAATAGCCCGGCTGCTTCCTGTCTGCAAACACATGGAAATCTCCATCCCCTGGCCCTTGATGCCCCCCCCCCTCCCGCTGCCACTGCTGCCCACCACCACCCAGCAAAACTACTGCGGTGCCCTAAGGGGGCAGACCTGTGCAAATCAGCGAGCAAAGCAGCCACCCTCCACCCCCACGACCAATCTGCTGCTGCTTCTCCCCTCCCCGTAACACCGCTGCTACTGCTCCTCCCTCCCCCCCCCCCCCCCCCCCGCCGGCACCAATCCAAAACCCCCCCTCTCCCCGCGCGCCCGGGACATTGCTCGCTCACCTCGCTGCTGCCCTTCTTGCTGCTGCTGCTGCTGCCTAGCAGCTTGTCAGGCCGCTTGGCCACCACGCGGGTGTGCCTGACACCATGGCGGTGCTGGTCTGCAGCAGGTAGTGCTGAGCAACCTTGTGCTGCAGCAGACGCTGTTGTAAACAGGGTGCGTGGGTCAGGACAGGACAGCACAAACGCAGACGGGGTGAGTGGATGGTGGTGGTGGTGGTGGACAGAAAAATCCAGCACCAAAATCCAAGGGGGGGGGGGGTACAGGAAGATGGTGCTCAGCCAGCTTGTGCTGCAGCAGACGCTGTTTGTGTAGCAAGGGGTCAGCACAGCACAGCACAGCGCAGCACGGGAAGGGGCAGAGGGGGTCAGCAGCCAGTAGGGAAGGTGGTGTTGAGCTACCTTGTGCTGCAGCAGACACTGCGTTCGTGGATGGAAGTACACTTTTTTGGGGGGGGGGGGGAACAGGACAGAGAAGGTCAGCAGCAGTAGCAACAAGGGCAGCAGACGCTGTGTGTGTAGCAAGCGGGGTCAGCACAGCACAGGGCGGGAAGGGACAGAGGGGGGCAGCAGCCGAAGGCGGCAGTGGGGAAGAGGTGAACGAAAGGGGTGCTGAGATACCTAAGCTGCACCAGGCAGTGTTGCGAAGCAGGGGAGTGGGGCACTCTGCACACGCATTATTTACACACAACCTACCCACCCCGTACCTCACAGTTTGATGTTGACCCAGGGAACTCCAGGCCTTGCTACACCCCCCCCCCCCCCCCAGTACTGCATAGTTTGATGTTGACCCAGGGAACTCCAGGCCTTGCTACACCACCTCCCCCCCCCCAGTACTGCATAGTTTGATGTTGACCCGGGAACTCCAGCAGATGTGGATCCCCGCACATACCACCTCCACACCCTCTCCCCCCCTTCCGACTCTCCCCCCCCCCCCCCCCCCGCCCACGCCCGCGTACGTCGTAGTTTGATGTAGAGCCAGGGAACTCCAGGCTGGCCTTGCTGCTGTCAGCCATGAACTCAAGCACTGAAGCCTCAAGCTGCAGCACTGCAGTAGCAGGAAGCACGCAGGTAGCAGCAGCAGCAGGCAGAACGACGGGGTGAGAACACAAGGGGAGAGGTATGTGGTAGCTGCCATCCCCCTGCATGCCGCTGCAAAGGCACCCCTTCCATCACTTCTCGATCAAATAAGGAAGCAGGTGCAGCGGCATCAAACTTGAAACCAGGTACAGCAGCAGAAGAGATGGGGCAGGACCACACGAGCGCCATAAGGCTGTGGTGTAAACCCCAAGTGGGCACAGAACCCCAGCCAGTTGGGCTCCTACTGTGGTCTTGTCCACCTTTCCTCTGCTGCTGTATCCCTACCGAGCAGATGATGATGATGGGATGTAGCAGCTACACACGCACTGCGTTACAAGGTCTTGCCTGTTGCACTGCTGTTGCACAGCTGCCTCCAACCAACACCCAGGTGGGTGGCACTAACAGGTGCCTGCAGCTACTGCTGCTGCTATTTACGCGTACGTAAAACGGATGTAACGTTTATGTTACCTGTCTCTCGGTTATTGTCGGTGAGGGCCTGTCTCAGGGCTGGGTCCATGGTGTGGGTTGAGCTGGGAACAGCAGGTTGCACCTGCTGCTGTTTTGTGTTCGTCGCGTCTGTTGGCTCCGGTACATCAGACTCTCTGTGGAGATCGAACATGAGAAGGTAAGGGCTGCAGCCGCCAAAGCAGAGTGCGATACACGTAGAACAAGGGTGATGCTGTGATGATTGCTTACGCTGTTGTGCAGGTGCTGCGCCAGCGTCCTGCTCGGCGGGCTGCGCTGCTGGTTCGGGGACTGCCTCAGTTTCATTCAAATTCAATGCGGCCATGCCGTCCGATGCGTTAGTAGCTTCCTCCATGGCAGTTCAGTGAAGCACACAAGAAACAAGCATGCCAGAGCAGCAGAGCAGTCACTGTATCCGCAGTGTAAGAGATGCTATGGAACAAACTGACTCTGTCCCGACTGCTGGCTGGTGTCAGCAGGGGTTTCAGCACCCTCATTTTTTGGATGACAGGCTGTTACACTTCCCATATCTTCAACCCTCAATCCCCAACTCTTCAGACCACACAGCCCCACACAAATCCTCCAAAACAACTCCTGCTGCCCTCCTCACATGTCCTGCAGCGCTGTGAGTGGTGGACGATGTAGGAGTCAAAGTCAAACCCTGCTCCCGCCCACAGACCGCTGAGGGCGCCATACACGTCTGGCCTCAGCTGCAGTGGCCGCCCCCAGTTTTGACTCTGAGTTGACCTCCTCCCCGTGCTGTCGCGGTAGGGGCTCTGCAACACACAAACACAGTGACACACGCATTGGTGGGGGGTGTGGATGGGCATTGGGGGGGGGGGGGGGCAGTGCACTGGGACTCTGGTGGACCAGTCCTCCCCATGCTGGTCACGGTAGGGGCTCTGCAGAAGCAGATAGACACACACAATTGTGGTGGTGGGCATGGGCAGGGGGGGGGGGCATTGTGACTCTGGGTGGACCAGTCCTCCCCGTGCTGGTCGTGGTAGGGGCTCTGCAACAGACCACAGACTCTGTGACAAGTAATGTGGGGGTGTTGATGGGGGATGGTTGGGATGTGGTGGGGGGAGGGGGTGGGGGTGGGGAGGGGGGGGAGAGGGGGAGAACTCGCTAGCTGGCGATACATTCAGGTAGTGGGTGTTTGGTGTCGAAATTGTAAGCCGCACCCACCCTTGCTGTTTGGTCACGGCAAGGACTGGTCCACCCAGAGTTATACCCCCCCCCCCCCCCCTTGCCGGCACTCTCCACAAGGCTGGGTGCCCCACTTCTCTCACCTTGCATGGGGTGCTCCTGAGCATGCGGTCAGCCAGAAGCCTGCACAGCAACAACACACACACCGCTAAGTGCTGCTTGCCTATACAGCGACTTGCGACACATTCTGGGGTCCGACCCCAAGTTGGTTTGTACTGGGAGTGTGCACACCCAGCTGGCTCACAGCATGATGTGTTGCAGTACTACTGGTAGTACCAAACATCCACTGCCATGGGCCTTAGCAGCAGGTCCCCCCCCCCTGTTCCTGCAAAAGGGTCCCCCCCTGCAGTCCCTCCCACCTTGTTGATCGCATCATCAGCAACCCTGATGCCCCACCACCCTGCAGCACAAACACACCTCAATGTATTAGTGAAGCAAAGGCAATGCTGCACTGGACTGCATTGTGTAGTGTAGTGTAGTGTAGTGTAGTGTAGTGTAGTGTAGTGTAGTGTAGTGTAGTGTAGTGTAGTGTAGTGTAGTGTAGTGTAGTGTAGTGTAGTGTAGTGTAGTGTAGTGTAGGGCTTGTCCTCAGCAATGTGTTGGTGATAGTGCAGTCGTTTGCATACTGGCTTAAGGCCCTTCAAAGGCTACACGGCCTGTAGCAGCTGAACGGTGATACTGCCTTGCAGGACGCCAAGTCCCCCTTTACCCCCCCCCCCACGCGCACGCACACTCACCCCCCCCCCCCCCACACACACACACACACACTTTACCTGTAGCAGCAGCAGTGGTGTGAGTGTTGCCCTGCGGCCCCGGTGGGGCTGCTCAAAAGGGCAGGACAATCACGCTTGGAGCACACAAACCTGCAGAAATACGATTAGAGCAGCAGCAGCAGCAACATGACACCAGAGCAGAGCTTTGAACAGTAATAGCACCCTCCTGTCAGCATTAGCAGTGCGTCCCTCCACTAGCATCGAACACACCATGACAGCGTAGCACACACAGCCCAACACATCACGTGCACCCCGTCAGATCAACACGTGGAGAGCAGTCAGTACCAGCAGGGGGCTGGATGTTCAGGCACCCTCCCACACGCCCCGCACATCACCACACACAAGCACCCCCCCCCCCCCCCCACACACACACACACACATCCCAGCAACCCCCCCCCCCCCCCCTCCCACAAACCCGCCCCCCCCCCCCCCCCCCCCACACACACACATCCCAGCAAACACCCTCCCCCCACCTCCCAGTGACGAGGCAGAGGGCTGCGTGCTCAAACACCTCCCACACAACCCACACTCCACCACGCATAAGCACCACCCCCCTCCAGCCAAACCCCGCCCCTCCCCCTCCATCTGGCCCCCCTCCCCCTACTTACCTCCCAGTGACAAGGCAGAGTGCTGGGTGCTCAGGCACTCTCCCACACGCCTCAGGACTCCACCACGCAACACCCCCCCCTCCCGGCCAGACAACCCCCCCCCCTCCTCACCACCACACAAACGCACCCCTTGCCCCCCTTCATCCCCCCTCCCCCCCTCACCTCCCAGTCACAAGGCAGAGCGGTGGGTGCTCAGGCACCCTCCCACACGCCCCACCGTAACGCCACCACGCACAAGCATCCCCCCCCCCCTCTTTTGACCCCCACCCCTTCAACCCCACCCCCACCCCCTACTTACCTCCCAGTGACGAGGCAGAGTGCTGGGTGCTCAGGCACCCTCCCACATGCCCCACACTCCACCTCACTCAATGACAGGTACAGATCCTGGTAGTTGAGGGGCAGAGGCATGAAAGAGGGCCGGCAGGGAAGTGTGACTACCGATGACATCACTCCTTGCTGCTGCTGCTGCTGAGGTGACTGCTCGCCGTTGGAGCTGGCTGCAACTTGCTGGGCACTGCCACTGCCGCTGCTGCCAGCAGCAGCAGCAGCAGCATGGGGTGGTGGTGGTGCTGCTGCTGCTGCTGCTGCTGCTGCCAGTGTGTGTAGCTGCAGTGTCTCCTGGCAGTGAGCCACCATTTCCAAGGACAGCCAAGATGGCAGCAGCAGGGGGGCTGCGTGGTGCTGCTGGCCCCAGCAGCAGCAGCAGCAGCAGCAGCAGCAGAAGGCACTGCTCTTGCACTTACTGCTGCTGCTGCTGCCTGCTGTGCAGCAGGTGCTGCCAGAGCTGCCTGCAGCAACCGCAGCACGCTGTTACTGCTGCTGCTGCTGCTGCTGCTGCTGACACACAGCTCTTTCAACACCAGCTGCACCTGATGGCTGGGCAACCAGGCATCCCCACTACTGCTGCTGTCTGAGCCAGGTCCTTGGGCCAGGTGTGACCCGGCGACACCTGGCCCAGCAGCATGGGCCAGGTTTGGTCCCACCACCCTGCCGTAGCTGTCTGCCAGGCTGGCAGAGGGGGCCTGCTGCAGCAGCAGCTGCTGCAACAGGTAGGCCCTGTGGAGGAAGGGCAACAGTTGGGCAGACACTGACTCACTCAGCACTACTGCTGCTGCTGCTGCTGCTGCTGCTGCTGGTGCCGCTGCTGGTGAGGGTGGCAGGTCCTGGAGCAGTGCTGCTGCACCCTGCAGCAGTGTCAACACCCCAGCGACCTGCTGCTGCTGCTGCTGCTGGAGCTGCTGCTGTGCTGCTGCAAGTATACTGGGGTCCAGCACACTTAGATCCTGCAGCAGCACCCACAGTGTGGCCTGTGCAGCAGCAGCAGGCAGTAACAGCTGCACGCACTGCTGCAGCAACACTGCAGGATGCTGGAGCCATGTCCCATCTAGTATACTTGCAGCAGCAGATTCTGCTTGCTGCTGCTGCTGCTGCTGCTGCTGTTGTTGCTGACCTTGTCCTGCTGCTGCTGCTGTGGATGATGATATGCCCTGGGTCAGGCAGGCAGCAAACACCTCCAGCAGCAGCACCCAGGGGTCACCACAGGAGGCCAAGTGACCCCAGGTGTCACTAGCAGTCCCTGGTGACACCAGCTGCTGCTGCTGTTGCTGCTGCTGCTGCTGCTGCCTTTTGGCCTGTCTGCTGGAGGGCTGCTTGGCCGTTGAGGTATTGCCCAGTGACAGTACCCCAGGCAGCTGCAACACCTCCCACACAGAGGCAGGCTGTGTGGCAGCAGTGGCGGCAGCAATGGCGGCAGCAGTGGCAGCCGCCGGCCAGTCGACGGCTGGCAGCAGTGCGGTGACAGCATCTGCTGTACACACCACCCCTCTGCTACTGGTGCTGCTGCTGGTGGGGGAGATGGGGTGGACCCTGGTGCCAGACAGCCACTGCAGCAGGCATAGCAGCTCCATCTGCCGCTGCTGCTGCTGCTGCTGCTGGGTGGCGGCCTGGCCCCTGCTGCCCAACTCTACCACTGTCAGTGCAGCAATAGCTTGCAGTGACCTCAGCTGAGCAGCCTCCAGCACCGACAGAGACTTATCCTCCTCACTGCTGCCAGCCGCCGCCATTGCTGCCACTGCTGCCACTGCTGCCGGGGTGCTGCTGCCATTACCTGCCTGTTGCCCACCCGGGGTCCCAGCACCACCTGGGCCAGGTGGGGCCTGTTGGGCCAGGTAGTTACCTGGCCCAGTGAGGGGCCGCTTCAGGGACTCCCAGTGAGAGATGCCGTGGGCCAGGGTACTCAGCAGTAGGGGTGGCAGCACCTCGGCAGCAGTGAGGCGGCTACACTGAGTGGGAGGGAGGCTCCTCGCGTACTGCCTCACACTTACTAGCTGCTGCTGCTGCTGCTGCTGCTGCTGAGGGTGAAGGTGGAGGGAGTGGTCCTGCTGTGGCTGTGATTGTGGCATGTCACCAACCCCCCCTGCCGCTGCTGCTGCCGCTGCTCTATCTTCACCCCACTGCTGTTCAGCAGCAGCAGCAGCCGCAAGCCCTGCTGCTACAGCTGCTCCCAACCCCTCCTGGTCCATCTCTCCCCCTAAACCCTCCTCCGCCCCCGCTGCTGCCACTGCAGCCGCCATTGCTGCCGCTGCTTCAAATCCATATCTGCCTCCTCAGCATCAATATCCCCCTCAACTCCCTGCATCTCACTCTCACTCCCACTCTCACTCTCTTGGCTGCCGCTCGCCTCACTCATAGAGGCGTCACCTGGCCCACCTTGGGCCGGGTCCTGGCCCAGGCCCATCCTGGCCCGTGCTGCTGCCAGCTGCTGCTGGAATGCTGCCAGGCGGCTGCGGCGCTGCTCCAGGGGGGCTGGGGCCCCACCCTGGCCCTGCTGCTGCTGCTGCTGCTGCTGCTGCTGCTGCTGCTGCTGCTGCTGCTGCTGCTGCTGTCGCTTGAGCATGTGCGATGCCAGGTTTGCCTGTAGGGATGGGGGGTAGAGATACGAGGAATAGGGCAGCATGTGTATGTCATTTGTGTTGACAGTGGTGCACCTGTGAGCACTTACCTGCTGTGCATCCAAGTACGTGACAAGGTGTGCTGAAGTACTAGCAGTTTGAGGTGAAGTACGTAACAGCTTTTGCTGACGTGCGAAAAGTGTTTGCTGGTCCAGCACACGCATATAGATGTTACCCACTCAGCGCCCCGCACACTCATGCAGCATCCCACATCCCCAAACACATTGCACTGCAGCTCATAGCCCAGAAAGAAATGCATGCCCCCCTGAAACCAGGGACTCCCCCCCCCCTCCTTCCCCCCAACCTGCCTGCCCCCCACACTCACCAAGCTGCCCAGGCCTTGTTCCGTCAGGTCCATCCACTTGTGCTGGTGACCCACCCACCGCCTCACACTCTCATGCAGCAACCCACCCAGCTTCGGACAC
This sequence comes from Desmodesmus armatus, assembly GCA_007449985.2. Classification (NCBI taxonomy): domain Eukaryota; kingdom Viridiplantae; phylum Chlorophyta; class Chlorophyceae; order Sphaeropleales; family Scenedesmaceae; genus Desmodesmus; species Desmodesmus armatus. The sequence continues at coordinate 36,017 of VIIQ02000241.1, forward strand.
ACCAGCAGTCCCACAAGCGCCCCCTCCCCCTGCTGCTGCTGCCGGCGGCCGCCGCCGCCGCCACTGCTGCCACCGCCGCCGCTGCTGCTGCGTCGACGGAACATATGCTGCAATGATGAGCCAAAGCTGCTCAGCCGCTGCCAACCCCTCTGCTGCTGCTGCTGCTGCTGGTGCTGCTGCTGGTGCTGCTGGTGAAGCGGATCCCTACTGCTGCTGCTGTCGACATCCATTGCATCCTCTACACAAGGGTGGGGATTTATTGGCTGCAGGCCGGCAGGCTGCAGAGCATTGCTGCCGCTGCCGCTGCCAGCAGCAGCAGCAGCAGCAGCAGCAGCAGCAGCAGCAGCAGCAGCAGCAGCCAGTTTGCTTGCAGCGGGGTCCAGCTGTGTGGTGACCTGTGTGGCTTGGAGAGACACTGCAGGCAGCAGGAAGTTGCTGAGGCGCCTGCACAGCACAGCACAGCATGCCGCAGCACGGCAGGCGGACAGCAAGAACCGCGGTCAGCAGCAATCACATGTCATATGATATGAGGAATGCAGGCAACAAGTCCACGGTGCACCCTTTGATCAACCTGCACTGTGGACTTTGTGATTGTGAATCCTGACCACCACCCCCCCCCCCTTGCCTTCTGCCGCTCTTCCACACAATCAGCGTAGTGTGCACAGCAGTTCAATATTCTTGATTGTGGGGACCAGGCACCAACCAAACCCTTGCAAGGGACAACGCAACAACCACCCCCCTGTCCCCCCTTTCCACGCCCCAAACCAACCCACCTGCATAGTGGGCACAGCAGCTCGTGCGTGTTGGGTGCAGGGGCACCAGGGGACACACCCAGGCGAGCCATGTTCAGCTGACGCTCCTGAGCATGGGAGCTGCGGCAGCAGCAGCAGCAGCAGCAGCAGCAGCAGCAGCAGCAACAGCAGCAACAGCAGCAGCAGCAACAGCAGCAGCAAGAACATAAGGTTCAGCAATTCAAGGCCCTTACAGGCGGCCGATGCAGTACTAGCATCACACTGGCATCGTCCAAAATTCGTGGCCGAGCCGTCAACATACACCAGCAAATGACCCCCCCCCCAAACACAGAAATATGCGGGAGTATGTTACATGGACATTTTTTTGCCAAACAACAATGGCATTGTTCACCAGGGTCGAGCCAGGTGAACCTCATAAGTTGTCTCCCCTGCGGTGGTTTGCACCACCTACACTGGGTTGACCAAAAAAGACACAGCTCCCTGGCACACACCCGGGACCCCCCCCCCCTAACACACACACATACACTCAACTCCACCCAGCACTGCATAACATGCACCATCCTCCACGACTAGTCAAGGACACAAATACACATGCATGTTTCTCAAGTATCCTAACCAGTGGCTATACCCCACACAACCCCGCTGGTGGGGGAGGGAAGCTGCCCTGCCACCCCCCCCCCCACCACCACCACCATCGCCCCCCCCCCCCCCCCCTGTTGCACTCACCCATGCTGCTCCCAGCAGCTTGTGTGAGCCATATGGCCACACGTTGTCATGTGTAACCCAGGGTGGCTGTCACACTTCCCATACATCACACCACACTGCTGCCAGGCAGCAATGCGGCTGCTGCAGCCAGCCGCCGCCAATGCTGCTGCCATAGCCTCACTGCTGCCGCCATTGCTGCCGCCACCGCCGCCATTGCTGCCACTGCTGCCGCCACTGCTGCCACTGCTGTCATCACTGTGTGGCAGCAGTGCTGTGAATGCATTGCTGTTGGGGTTGATGGGGTGAGTCCAGCGGGGGTGGGGGTGAGGCAGGTGGACAGCGTGCCAGACACCTGCAGCAGCAGCAGCAAGCAGCAGCATTGGCAGCAAGCAGCAGCATTGGCAGCAAGCAGCAGCACTGGCTGTGCGTATGTTGAATAGTGTCAGCCCTTCCCCCCGCAGATCCACCTGCCCCCTCTCTTCACTCATGCACCCCCCTTTCGTTTACCCACCCGCCTCTCCACCAACACTCAGAACTGCTGCCCGCAGTGACACCCCCCCCCCCCCACCCCAACCCTCGCACCCTTCCCCCCTCACCTGTGCGAATGCCAGTAGTGCCAGAGGCCCCTTGCTGCTGTCAGCTGCCCTGCACACCACACACTCCCCAAACACCTCACCCAAGCTGCACCGCACAGCAGGCACACACACGCCCTGCTGCTGCTGCTGCTGTATCTGCTGCTGCTGCTGCTGCTGCTGCTGCAGGGTCTCAACAGGCAACAACCCAGCTGCAGCAGCAGCCACTGCTGCCAGCTCCTGAGAAGCACTCCGCTGCGTCTGCTGCTGCTGCTGCTGCTGCTGTGCCTGCTGCTGCTTGTCCCCAACTGCTGCTGCTGCTGCTGGTTGCTGTTGTTGTTCTGCCTCAGAGTCAGTGTCCATGCTGCTGTCATCAGCAAACTGCATGAAGGCAGCCTGCTGAGCCTTCAAACGGGCTAACGCAGCCTCCTGCACAAGTAACGAAGATGTGTGTGTGTGTGTGTGGGGGGGGGGGTGTTGAACACATGGATTACATGCGAGTCACATGTGCGTGTGCGTGTGTGTGTGTGGGGGGGGGGGGGGGCTTCTGTCAACTAGGGAGCTTGATGGGAAGAGCAGGTGTTGCATCTGCTGCTGAGCCTTCAACTGGGTTATCGCAGCCATCCTACACACTCAACACACTCGCATGTGTTCTTGCTGACAGAATCAGATTGCAGTTTGATCGCTTCAATCTGACACGTGCCCCCCACCCACCTGTGCCGCTGCTTTGGCCTTCCTCTTCCTACTGTCTCCTTCTTCCCCATCGTCCCCTGGACTCCTCACCCGCTGCTGCTGCTGCTGCTGCTGTGGACCATCTTCCTCCCCCTCGGGCCTCAACACCGCCTGCAGCAGCAGTAGCACTTCCCTTGCTAGCGGCAGCAGCACCTTACTGCAGCTGCTCACTTCAACAGATAACACAGACCTACTGCTGCCGCCACTGCTGCCACTGCTGCCGGCAGCAGTGGCGGCGGCTGCGGCAGCAGCGGAAGGTGCTGCTGCTGCTGCTGTTGAAGTGCTGCCTGTGGACAGCACTGACAAGCTGGGGATGATGCCAGGCAGAGTAGCAGCAGCAGCAGCAATATTGCTGCTGCTGCTGCTGCTGCTGCTGCTGCTGCTGCTGCTGCTGCTGCTGCTGCTGCTGCTGCTGCTGCTGCAAGGAAACTGCAGCTGTGCCAGTGGGGGTCCCTTGTAATCTTTGCTAGGCACCCCAACAGCTGACAGAATGACCTCCAGTTCCTCACACTCCTGGCGGCTGATGGTCACACTTTCGTCCTCTTGCTGCTGCTGCTGCTGCTGCTGCAGGCGTTGCTTGAGGTTGTGCAGTCCCAGGCTGAGTAGGTTGAGTGCTGACAACACCATGTCCTCAGTCACCTGGTTGCCCTGCACACACAGTGGCATCAGGTGGTAGGGGGTGCACACAAGCATGTTTGGCCAATACTACAATCAAGTAGCGAGCGTAGAAACATCCATTGGTTGACATCATAGAAAAAAATAAAGTGACACAGTGCATCACGTAACTATAGAAGTCATGTGGGCAGTCAGCAGTGATCTTGACCCCCCCCCCCCCCAACTGCCCCCCCTTCCACCTCAGTGTCAAAGACACACACCTGTGTAGGCATGGATGACCGCCGCCGCCTCCTATCACTCATCATCCGCTGCAGCAGCGCCCGAGTGATCTGACCCCTGTCACCACCCGTGGCAGCCGCCACTGTCTCCGCTGCTGCTGCTGCTGCTGCTGCTGCTTCCGCCTCAGACACCCTACCCCCTCTCGGCCTAATCCTCATGTTTGCACCCCCTGCTGCCTCACCACCCCCCACCTCACTCCCAGCAGCAGCAGCAGCAACACCAGCAGCAGCAGCGGCAGGACCCTCCGCACCACCCCCACCCCCGGGGGTCCCCCCTGGGGGTACCCTGCACCCCCTGGGGGGTACCCCGCCGCAGCAGCAGCCCCTGTGTGACAGCCTCACTCTGCTGCATCAGCAGAGCAGCAAGCCCCAGGGCTCCCCATCTGCTGCTGATGCAAGTATATACTGCAAAAGTCGCATCAACCAGGGGGTGGCTGGTAGGGTGGCCAATGGGGCGAAGAAGGGTGTGAGGGGCTGGGCTGGTGGGTTGAGTTGCCAGGGGGGCTGGTAGTCTGCGAGGTCTGAGGCTCTGCTGGCTGCTGTGTGCAGCTCGGGGCGGCTGTACAGCAGGAAGTGGGGGTCCCAAAACTGCCAGTGCTCACGCCTGAAGGGGGCAGGGGGGGGGGGGGGGCGAGGGGGGGGGGGGGAGGGCAGGGGCACAGTGGGTGTGACAGTGAGGGGCGAGCATGGGGGTGAGGGGCTGGCTGCTGGATGTATGTACACATGTTGGCCATGTTTGTACAGCAAGAAGCCGGGGTTCCTGGCTGCCAGCGCCCGCAAACGTGCTGGCATCGATCTCCCAAACCAGTTGTTTCACATGAAAGTGACGGTCACAAGAATGTTATTAAATTATTAAATTATGACACTGTCATAACAGTCACATAACAGTGCCATCCCGACTCACTTGAGGCAGTATGCTCCCGCCTCCCCCAGCTTGGGCTGCCTGAATGTGGCCAGCTCACCCAACAACTGCTCTATCATCTCAGGCTCATTCTGCACACAGACACAGACAGGAAACAGACGAGGGGGTTGAAATTGAGCTTGGTAGCTGGGGAGGAAAAAGGGAGGTGGGGGAGGGGGGGGGTGAGGGCAGACCACTTGATGTCCAGGCACTCTCCAGATGGGGGCAAGCAGCGGACGGGGGGGGGGGGGGGGGCACGTGGCAAAATATCTGAGTGTGGCCAGCTCACTCAGCAGCTCCCCAATAATCTCAGGCCCATTCTGCGGAGACACATGACAAAGGGGAGGGGGGAGGCGGTGGTGATAAGCTGTTCCCGGGGGGGGGGGGGGGGGGGTGTTTACGCCCAGGGGGGGGGGGGGGGGGGGGCTTGCAGTGCAGGAGGCTGGAAAGACGGGGGCAAGCAGTGGAAGCTTCCTTACCCCCTTGGGGTGGTGGTTGGAAGGGGGGGTGGGGCTGACAGCTGGCAACGTATCTGAACGGCGTATGCGAGGAGGGCTAAAAACATGTGTGGAGAGGGTGGGACTAGCAGTGTGGATTTACAAAACAGTGCCAGCACACCTTTGGTGATGGGTATCACAACAGCATCAGCCCAATGAACCCCTCCCCCTCATAGGTGTGCCCCATTCTTGGCCACAACGCCTACTGTCACAAGCAGCAGTATTGGAGTTGCAGGGTTTCGATCCCCGTACCCCTCGCATGCAAAGCGAGTGCTCTACCGATGAGCTACAACCCCTGCTTATGATTTACCCAACAGGGACACCCATACTGTGCTGAAAAAGCAAGTTTTCCTCTCTTGCCGGCCGAACCGTGGTTGGGCTGTCTTGAGCCGAAACCTCATCCCCGGCTGCATCATGTTGTGTGGGACATGGTGTGTCTGGCTGGCATAGGTGCTGTTGACTTTGGCCGCAGAGTGGCTTGGGCTGTGGCAGCAGAAGGCCCTGCACTGCCTCTGCTGACGGTAGAGCGCATTGCAGGGCGTGCTGCTGTTGGGGAGTTTTGGCGCGTCTTGGCTGACTTTGCGGTTTCTGCAATCATCCCTAAGCGGGCGCAGGGGCTTGCGCTCACACAGCAGCCTTTCATTGCATGGCATGTTGTGCTGTCAGGAGGCAACGGTTTGCGAGTAGTTGGGCATTGAGCGTCTGCATGTGTTGACATGTGAGTTGTTGGCTGCTGTGTGACTTCTGTTCTGCTGGCTTGTGAACAGTGCAGCGACCGGTGGTGTCGGTGAAGTTGCCCCCACGTACGCCCACTGCAACATGTGGGAGTGGTTTGTGGCTCGCAGCTGTGTGTTCGCTGTTTTCTGTTCCGTCCGCCCTTTCTTATCGCAACCCTGCAGGTGCGAGAAGCAGTGCCGTTGGCGCCATTCAGTCCTTCCAGTGTATTATATCTGTTTTCGCAATCTGGAAGCACACTGAGTGTGCGTGACAAGCTTTTGATGGTGGGGTTTGTCCGAACGGCCCCCTTCCGTACTGGTTGTGTCCATCCGTGGCTGGGTTCAGTTGCAACGTAGTTGCTTAAGAAACCCGTGTAACACCTTCATTCATTCTGTCTTGAGCCTGGGCATGCCTTTGGTTCCCTTCCGATGCTGGGTGTCGTTGCAGCGTAGCTGCGTGTGTCGCCCTGTAACCCCTTCTTCTTCTTCCTGGGCATGCCGTAAAACTGCCTCGCATCAGCACGGCGCTGCAACATGTGCCAGGGGCTGTCCCAGCCCAGCCTCGCTGGTGTGTTTCGCCCCTATTATAGTCAGTAGTTATTCCTCTTGTGTCTGTGCCGCGGATCAGGAGGCAGCCTGTGCAGCACGGGCTGAGCTCAGCCATCGCGATGTGCTGACGTGGGTCTTTCACGTAGGCCGCGCGCTGGGGTTGTTGTGTCGTCCCTTGTTTTTGCTGGTTTCTGTGTTTGTGTTGTGGCTGTTTCGGACCAGCGTTTGGCCAGCACAGTGGGCTGTCGGACCGGTGGGGCAGTAGCAGTTGACAGCAGTAGCTGGAGAGCTGGAGCTGGAGCTCGAGCAGCAGCTGGCGTGCAGCATCACGCACAGTGTTGATTATCTTCATTGTGCCGTGGTTTTGTCGCGTTTACAGCAGCAGCAGCAGCAGCTGTGGCTGGATCAGCAGCAGTCCGCTGAGTCAGCACGCAGGTGCTGGTGTGCAGCAGCAGTGGCAGCAGAACACAGGCAAGGGCCATGCAGTGGCCTTGGGCCTGGTTGTAGGGGGCAGTGTTGCTGGCCTGTGAACGGTGCAGGTGCTTGGGCGCGCTGACTTGGGGCAGCCCGGTATACAAAGGTGTCGCTCTGACACCCCGGGCACCTGTCTTGGGGGTGTGTATCGCAGCACAGCTGGAGCCTTTCTTCCACATTGTGTTCGAAGTGGTCGCCCCGGGGGCATGGGGGTGTGTGTTCGGCTTGGTACTGGTGGAAGCCCTCTTGTCTGTGTGGCTGGCTTTGTGGGGTTGAAGCCTTGCCTGTGGTCCCCTCCTTTCCGACAGTCTCCTCTGCAGACATCTATGGTGGCGGGTTCTCTCCTTTCCGTGCTGTCTGTTCCCGTCCTTGTAGGTCCTGCAAAGGACTTTGGTTCCCTTCCGATGCTGGGTGTCGTTGCAGCGTAGCTGCGTGTGTCACCCCTTCTTCTTCTTTCTTCTGTCTTGAGTAAGGACTTTGGTTCCCTTCCTTGAGTAAGATCTATGGTGGCGGGTTCTCTCCTTTCCGTGCTGTCTGTTCCCGTCCTTGTGGGTCCTGCAAAGGACTTTGGTTCCCTTCCGATGCTGGGTGTCGTTGCAGCGTAGCTGCGTGTGTCGCCCTGTAACCCTTCTTCTTCTTCTTCTTCTTCTTCTTCTTCTTCCTTGAGTAAGGACTTTGGTTCCCTTCCGATGCTGGGTGTCGTTGCAGCGTAGCTGCGTGTGTCGCCCTGTAACCCCTTCTTCTTCTTCTTCTGTCTTGAGTAGTGACTTCTGTTCTGCTGGCTTGTGAACAGTGCAGCGACCGGTGGTGTCGGTGAAGTTGCCCCCACGTACGCCCACTGCAACATGTGGGAGTGGTTTGTGGCTCGCAGCTGTGTGTTCGCTGTTTTCTGTTCCGTCCGCCCTTTCTTATCGCAACCCTGCAGGTGCGAGAAGCAGTGCCGTTGGCGCCATTCAGTCCTTCCAGTGTATTATATCTCTGTTTTCGCAATCTGGAAGCACACTGCGTGTGCGTGACAAGCTTTTGATGGTGGGGTTTGTCCGAACGGCCCCTTCCGTACTGGTTGTGTCCATCCGTGGCTGGGTTCAGTTGCAACGTAGTTGCTTGAGAAACCCGTGTAACACCTTCATTCATTCTGTCTTGAGTAGGATTGGTGGCGCCTTGAGTTACAAGGGCGGGACATGGTTTGGGTCCCGGGGCTTGCATCGGGTTGGCTGGGTCCTTGAGGCCTCTTTGTAACGAACACTGCCTGACTGACTGACCGAACGAATGTAACGAACAATGAGTGCCGTCCGTTTGCAGCGTAGCTGCTTGATCACGGTGTAACACTTCTTCTTCTTAGAACAATGAGTGAGTGAGTGCGGCCGTTTTGTGCACTGTGCATGTTGCAGGCGGACAAGGGGTGTGCACGTCAGTCCCCTGCAAGTGCTAGGTGCACCTCTGGGTGGCTGAGAGGCGTCTAGCTACGCGGGGGTGGGGGGGGGGGTCACCACTTGGAGTGCAGGAGGTTGGAGAGATGGTGGCAAGCAGCGGAAGCTTTCCCGCCCGTTGGGGTGTAGGGGGGGGGGTGACAGCTGGCAAGACATCTGAAAGACGCACACGGAGTTTTGAAAACATGTGCGGGTGGAGGGGGGGGGGGGCGGCAGCAGTGTGGCAATGCAAAACATTGCAAGCACGCCTGCTTTGGTGGTTGTCATCAACAAAGAAACCTTAGCCCACTCAGCTGCCCCCTGAAGGAAATAAGCCAAGGAGTATGGGCCAGCAGCTACTGTCACAAGCAGCAGAATTGAGTTGCAGGGTTTCGATCCCCGTACCCCTCGCATGCAAAGCGAGTGCTCTACCGATTGAGCTACAACCCCTGGTTGTGTCCACAACTATGGGGACACCCAATCTGAGGTTTAAATCAGCTTTTCCTCGAACGAACAATGAGTGAGTGAGTTTCCTCTCTTGTCTGTGCCGTGGTTTTGTCGCGTTTACAGCAGCAGCAGCAGCAGCAGCTTTGGCTGGATCAGCAGCAGTCCGCTGAGTCAGCAGGCAGGTGCTGGTGTGCAGCAGCAGTGGCAGCAGAACACAGGCAAGGGCCATGCAGTGGCCTTGGGCCTGGTTGTAGGGGGCAGTGTTGCCTGTGAACGGTGCAGGTGCTTGGGCGCGCTGACTTGGGGCAGCCCGGTATACACAGGTGTCGCTCTGACACCCCGGGCACCTGTCTTGGGGGTGTGTATCGCAGCACAGCTGGAGCCTTTCTTCCACATTGTGTTCGAAGTGGTCGCCCCGGGGGCATGGGGGTGTGTGTTCGGCTTGGTACTGGTGGAAGCCCTCTTGTCTGTGTGGCTGGCTTTGTGGGGTTGAAGCCTTGCCTGTGGTCCCCTCCTTTCAGACAGTCTCCTTTGCAGACATCTATGGTGGCGGGTTCTCTCCTTTCCGTGCTGTCTGTTCCCGTCCTTGTAGGTCCTGCAAAGGACTTTGGTTCCCTTCCGATGCTGGGTGTCGTTGCAGCGTAGCTGCGTGTGTCGCCCTGTAACCCCTTCTTCTTCTTCTTCTCTTCTTCCTCTCTTGTCGTAGTTGCTTGAGAAACCCGTGTAACACCTTCATTCTCTCTTGTCGGCCAGCGTGTCACTGCATGCTTGGCTGCTGTCGTTGCAGCGTAGCTGCGTGTGTCGCCCTGTAACCCCTTCTTCTTCTTCTTCTTATGCTTGGCTGCTCAGCAGGCCCCATGTGCTTGAGGGGCAGTTGCGAGCTCACCGGGTGGGCGACAGCCCCCCTTGGTTGGCTGCTGATCGCGGCCTGCAGTGTGCAGCTTTGTGGATGGGGGTGAAACCTCATCCCCGGCTGCATCATGTTGTGTGGGACATGGTGTGTCTGGCTGGCATAGGTGCTGTTGACTTTGGCCGCAGAGTGGCTTGGGCTGTGGCAGCAGAAGGCCCTGCACTGCCTCTGCTGACGGTAGAGCGCATTGCAGGGCGTGCTGCTGTTGGGGAGTTTTGGCGCGTCTTGGCTGCCTTTGCGGTTTCTGCAATCATCCCTAAGCGGGCGCAGGGGCTTGCGCTCACACAGCAGCCTTTCATTGCATGGCATGTTGTGCTGTCAGGAGGCAACGGTTTGCGAGTAGTTAGGCATTGAGCGTCTGCATGTGTTGACATGTGAGTTGTTGGCTGCTGTGTGACTTCTGTTCTGCTGGCTTGTGAACAGTGCAGCGACCGGTGGTGTCGGTGAAGTTGCCCCCACGTACGCCCACTGCAACATGTGGGAGTGGTTTGTGGCTCGCAGCTGTGTGTTCGCTGTTTTCTGTTCCGTCCGCCCTTTCTTATCGCAACCCTGCAGGTGCGAGAAGCAGTGCCGTTGGCGCCATTCAGTCCTTCCAGTGTATTATATCTGTTTTCGCAATCTGGAAGCACACTGAGTGTGCGTGACAAGCTTTTGATGGTGGGGTTTGTCCGAACGGCCCCCTTCCGTACTGGTTGTGTCCATCCGTGGCTGGGTTCAGTTGCAACGTAGTTGCTTGAGAAACCCGTGTAACACCTTCATTCATTCCCATGTGCTTCAATGGCCGCGCATTCAGACGCTTTATGCCTTGTACATGTTTGCATGTTGCCTAACCTTGTGTGTTGCAGGTGGTTCGCTGCTCTTGAGAAGGAGGTGGCGCCTTAAGTTGCATTGGAGGGACATGGTTTGGGTCCCTGAGCTTACATGGTGTGGGCTGGGTCTTTCGGGGATCTCAATGTAACGAACAATGAGTGAGTGAGTGAGTGAGTGTCGGCCGGTTTTGTGCACTGTGCATGATGCATGAGGGCAAGGGTGGTGCAGGCCAGCCCCCTGCAAGTGCTAGGTGCACCCGTGGGTGGCTGAGAAGCGTCTAGCTACGCGCAGGGGGGGCGGCTTGCATACTCTGTCGTAACATCCTTTGCCAGCTACAGAGGGGGGAGAGTTATGTCCTTGTTTGCCACTGGTCGGTAGCTTATGGTCTAAACTGTCCAACCCCTGACCACTGCCCCTTCACACACGGTGGCTGAATGCATGCATGAAATGCCATCCCGTGGGGGGTGGGAGGGGGGCAAGAGGTCGGCGAGAGGGGTTAACCCCAAACGCATCAGCATAGGGTTGGTTGCGCCAGCTGGGGGTTGGTCGCCGTGCAGGCGATTCAGGGCAGGTTCAACAGAACAGAACAGTGGGATGTTCAACAGCAAAAGACAGTAGCTGCACCCACTCAGGATCAAACTGAGGCCCTTGTGCGTGTGAGGCACACGTGATAACCAACTACACCATGGGTGCTGGACGGGACCGTCTAGTAGTGATGCTGCTGCTGTGCTGGCGGCTCCTGTGGCGGCTGCTGCTTTTTTTCACCTCTGCTCACGTGGCCCGGGCGTACAGCTGCAGGACAAGCTTGGTTGCTCTGCATGCTTGGTTGCTCAGCAGGCCCCATGTGCTTCAATGGCCGCGCATTCAGACGCTTTATGCCTTGTACATGTTTGCATGTTGCCTAACCTTGTGTGTTGCAGGTGGTTCGCTGCTCTTGAGAAGGAGGTGGCGCCTTAAGTTGCATTGGAGGGACATGGTTTGGGTCCCTGAGCTTACATGGTGTGGGCTGGGTCTTTCGGGGATCTCAATGTAACGAACAATGAATGAATGAATGAATGAGCTTGGCACCGAAGTGCTCCAGCAGTCCGCAGCTTATAAGAAAATCCAGAGAAAGTTTCTGAAGCTCCAATCAGACTTTGCAGCATACAAGGCACAGCTGGCAGCAGGCATTCTGCCCCCCAGCCTCGGCCCAGCAGTACTGCGCACCCAGCCCCACACTGGCAGCACAGACCTGGACAAAGCTGCTGGAGAAACTGCCCAGCAGCGATACCGTGAGTGCCTCAATGAGATTGCTGAGATCTATAAGCAGCAGAAGCAGGCAGTCATTGACGACCTGTCAGACACAGTGCAGCAGCTCAAGACTGTCAAAGGTCCTGATGCCGTGCGAGCAGTATTCAGCAGCTTTGTGTCCGGCTCCAGCCACGCAGCTGACGCCGACCTGCAGCTCCTGCTCACCCACGCCCTCAAGCTTCTGGACATTAACGTCAATTCCATTGGTAACTCCCTGCACGAGGGTGCTGCTGCACGGGAGACCAAGCTGCTGGCGGCAGCACAGCGCCGCATCGAGCAACAGCAGCGGCAGCAGCAGCGCCAGCAAGCCAATGGCACCACCGCTGCCAGCCTGGCAGCCGCAGCTGCAGCAGCAGGAGCCGCTGCAGCAGTCTCAGCAGTGGCAGCAGCAGCGCCACCTGCACCAGCTGGCGCACAGGAGGGTGCAGATGGTGACGCTGCCATGGAGCATGATCACATGCACCCCAACCAGGAGCAGCAGCAGCAGGAGGCTCAGCAGCACGCAGCTTCCAACGCTGCCATGACCCCCAACCAGGTGGCAACAGCCATCCAGGCTGGCATCGCCGCCAGCATCACACACCTGCTGCAGCACGCGCCTCTGCCCGTGTCCCCTGCCACCCCGGCCCAGCCCAAGCCCCGTAACAGGCGGCAAAACAGGCCTCAGCCCCGGCAGCAGCCCCGCCAGCAGCAGCACAACAGGCCACAGCAGCAGCAGCAGCAGCACAGGCCACAGCCTGCTGGCAGGCAACAGCAGCAGCAGCAGCAGCAGCAGCGCCGCCCACCCCGCAACAACAGCGGCGCCCCAAACGGCGCGGCGCCCCGGCAGCAGGCACAGCCGGGGCGCAGCCCTGCACGCCAGCCACAGCAGCAGCCCCGCCCCCCAGCCAACCCCGGCGCAGGAGCCGGGCGCACAAACGCCAACGCAAACTACAGGCGTACCGGCAGAGGCGGCAACAACGGCCCACAGGGCCGCCAGCCCTCCCGTTAAAGGGAGTGTTCAACCTCAGCAGCAAACCCTTCAGCGCTGCCGCCCTCAGGACCCTCAACCTCGGCCACAAGTTCATACCTACCCCTGGTGCTGACACCCCCAGGGACCGGCTTAACCGCCAAATTGCCAGGTATACAAGGAACATACGGCTGCGAGCTTGGTTTGACGGCAGGCGCAAGGACAGGGAAAGGAATCCAGCCGCATATGATCTCAAGTATCACGTGCCCAGCTCCACCTGGGAGCCTCCTCATGTCCCTGATGCTGTTGAGCGTTTTGTTCAGGATGTCACTGCAGCTTTGAACGCTTGCTATGATGTGAGGCCAGTCCTCATGCACACTCACCCTGTGTGTGACAATGTGACACCTGATATGCGTCGAGCTCTGTTTGAGCTCCAACATGACCCCGCTATTACTGTCAAGCCCTCTGACAAGAATATGGGTCTGTGCATTCTGGATCGGTCGTGGTATATTGCAGAGTGCCTGCGGCAGCTAGGGGCTACCTCCACTTATGAAGAGGTGCCAGCTGCTAGCATTCCCGCCCGAGTGCAGGGCCTGCAAGAGGAAGCCCTGCGTTTGACAGAGGCGTATGCCCCATATGTGCCTGGTCATGTGGTGAAATACCTACAGGCAGCGGCCGCATCTGAGTGCACTGTGCCGTACTTCTACCTTCTGCCGAAGGTGCATAAATTGCCTGCCGTAACACGCGAGCATCTGCACTTGCTGAAAGGCAGGCCCATTGCTGCCTGCCACAGCTGGGTTACCAATGGTGCCTCTGTGTACTTGGCAGATGTGCTGAATGCCACTTGTCAACAGCTGTTCCCACAGGTCCTGCCTGACAGCAAGACCCTAGTCCGACTGCTAGAGAGCAGCACAGTCGGCCGTGATGCTTTCCTTGTTACTTTTGACGTTGAAAGCATGTACCCCAGCATTGACAACGCGGGGGCTGTCCCAGCTTGTGCACATGCAGCAGCACAGTGTGGATATCACGGGGGTATGGTGCATGCTTTGCTAAGCTTTGTCATGGAGCATGGGTACTGCCAGTTTGATGGGCGGTATTACAAGCAGAAACAGGGTACCGTCATGGGCACTCCTGTTGCACCACCCTACAGCAACATATATGTTGCTTCCTGCCTTGAGGCTGTGGCCCAAGCGCAGTGTGAGCACTGGCCAGCCATTTACAAGCGCTTCATTGATGATGGCTTCTTTGTGTGGGAGGGGGACGAGGCCAGCTTGCTAGCGTTCTTGCAGGTGCTTAACAGCACCCTGCCCAACATCAAAATCACTTGGCAGTACAGTCAGCATAGCATTGACTACATGGACATAACAGTCACCAAGTGTGAGAGTACTGGTGTATCTGTGGGCCTGAAGGTTACAACCTATCAGAAGCCCCACAACCAGTACATGTATATCCCTTATTTCTCCTTCCACAGGAGGGGTGTGTTCAAAGGTTTCATCAAAGCCGAGCTACAGCGTTATGCTGTCACCAACACCCTCCCAGCTGATTTTGATCGCATGAAAGCGCTGTTTATGCAGCGCCTTGTTGATCGGGGATATCCTGTCAGCCAGCTGAAAAAGTGGTTTGCAGCAGTGGATCATGCATGCCGTGTTCGCCTGTTGCACTCCACCACCGGCCCCAAGCCCAAGGCTGGGATGCCCCCTGTGCTGGTCCTGCCCAATGGGCAGTTTGAAATGACTGCACAAGTTGCAGCAGTGCTGAATCGTGTATATGCAGCTCACAAGCATGAGGCAGATGTTGCTTCCATCTTTGGTGGCACTGACGCCAAGCTGATTGTTGCATACACCAAGAATCGCTCCATTGGAGCACGCCTGATCAGGGCACGGCACTGAAACAGTGTGCTGACTGTCTGAAACTGTGGTCTGCATGCTTTACAGCATATCAGCAGGTGTTGACACCACCACTCCCACACTGACAGTCAATGCACCTGTTATCTCTTGCATGCCAGTCCTATACTTGCATGCTGCGTGTGTTTTTCGAGCTTAGACCTGATGAGCCTTGAAGAAGGCGAAACTAGTCGTCTGTAAGTTCGTTCACTCCACACGCACAATACAATCCGCCTGCTGCCTGGGTCGCTGGTACTTCCCACATTGTCTGTACAACCACAGCAGCAGCACCGGGAGCAGGTGCCTTGCTTGCCATGGTTGTTCGCTTGTTGGGATAGCGTGTCACTGCATGCTTGGTTGCTCAGCAGGCCCCATGTGCTTCAATGGCCGCGCATTCAGACGCTTTATGCCTTGTACATGTTTGCATGTTGCCTAACCTTGTGTGTTGCAGGTGGTTCGCTGCTCTTGAGAAGGAGGTGGCGCCTTAAGTTGCATTGGAGGGACATGGTTTGGGTCCCTGAGCTTACATGGTGTGGGCTGGGTCTTTCGGGGATCTCAATGTAACGAACAATGAATGAATGAATGAATGGCCTGCTTTCTGGTGGCTGGCTGACATAATGAAGGGCGAAGATGCCTTGGTTGGCATTGGAGGGATGTGGAGTGGGATCCCTGGGCCGACATGGGGTTGGCTGGGCCTTTCAAATACCAAAAAGCACACTGAAATTAGAATCCCACAATACATGTTACACTGAACATGTGTGGTTGTTCTCACCTGCAGGTCTGGTGGCAGCTGTTCTACCACTGCAGTGTAGCTCTCATCAGCAACGGCCAGCCAGTGCAGCAGCAGCAGCGGCAGCGCTCACGACGGGAGTGACACACTGCAGCAGCAGCAGCAGCAGCAGCAGCAGCAGCAGCAGCAGCGCCGTGCCAGCAGCAGCAGCAGTGGGAGCACCAGTGGTAGAAACGTCAGCGTAAGCAGAGTTCGAGCGACCAGCAGCAGCAGTGGCAACAACCGCCAGAGCAGCCACAGGCTGACAGCAGCAGCAGCAGCAGCAGCAGTGGTACATAAAACCAACACAGTCACCTCTTACCCTGCTTCTGCATAGACACCTCTTCCTCTTCCACCCCCCCCCCCCGGGTGCCACATGCTGTACACACAGACACCATTGCCGCTGCATGCCCCCCCCCCCCCCGCCCCCACACACACCTGTTGTCCTGTCTCTCAGCAGCATGACCAGCAGCCGCAGGCCTCCCTCCACTCCTAGCTGTGTAGCGCCGTCCGACAGACGGGATAGCAGCGACTGGGCAGGGGGGCAGTCAGGACCAAGCAGACCTGCAGGGGGGCGAGGGGGGGGGGGGAGAAAGAGAGGGTCGGCAGACAATACATGTGACTGAACATTGACACGGCCATGCCAAGCTGTTGCAGACTCAAGAATCATCCAGCACATGCTGCAAGGTTGTGAATACTGAATCTTTGAGCACAAGAACCAAACATGCAGATGCAGTGTTGTGCTGCAACCATGTCCGTCGATCAACCTTTCACACATGCAAGTATGTGCACAACCTCCAAGTACAACCCACCCACCCACCTGCTGCCTGAATCAAGGGCAGACCACCAAATGCCGCCAGCATGGTAGCAACAGCAGCAGCAACCACCCCACCCCCACTTGGTTGTGGCAACCCCACTGCTGCTGCTGCTGCTGGTGTCGCTGCTGCTGCTGCTGGTGGTGTTGCTGCTGCTGCTGGTGGTGTTGCTGCTGGTGTTGCTGCTGCTGCTGCCAGCCAGCACTGCAGCAGGAACATGTCTGGCTCATGGAGATAGTCCTTGCTCTGAAACAACAGCAGCAGCAGCAGTGGCAGCAGCAGCAGTGGCAGGAGCAGCAAGGGGCACCAAGGTAGTGATAATCAAACCCAGCGACTCAGGCTCAAGAGTCTTACACACCAAAGCACACACAACCACCGATCCATTCTCGCCCGCCTTCCCCCGTTCCCCCAACCCCCCCCTTCCCCCCCCCCCCCCCCCCAACCACCTGAAAGTAGAGCCTCAGTGCAGCCAGTGTGTCGTCCTTATGCCATATCCACAGCGAACACCGCCCTACCCCCCCCCCCCGTACACACACATACACACACAAACACACATACACATGTTGGCGCCCTCACCCCCCCCCCTCCCCTAGTCACCTGGTAGTAGAGCCGCAGTGCAGCCAGTGTGTCGTCCCCATTGCGTATCCACAGCTGACACCCCCCCCCACACACACAAGGTCTAGTAGGACAGTCTTAGTGAGCTTGCATGTATCCAAGTACTCCCTCTGTCGACACACAACACATACCTGTTGGCGCCTTCACGGTCCCCCCCCACCCCCCCCCCCCCCCGCACCCCTCCCCCTCCCCCCCCCCTAGTCACCTGATAGTAGAGCCTCAGAGCAGCCAGTGTGTCGTCCCCATTGCGTATCCACAGCTGCCCCCCAACCTGCACCAACCAAGCCTGGACACCCAGCACACAAGGCACCACACCACCCCAGGGAAACACACACAGCTGCTGCAACAGATCCCGCTGCTGCTGCTGCTGCTGGTCCCTGCCAGAAGCCATGCTGCCAGCAGCAGCATTGGTGTGAAGGTGTGTAGGGGTGAGGGAGTTGATCAGGCAGCGGAGGCTAGCAGCAGAAAAGCGGTGCAAGGGCAGGTGCAAGGATACTCCCTCGTCCCTGACAGAATACCCTGCCAGCTACGGCTGGCTGCCTGCACACACCCCACCACCTGCCACTGCTGCCGCTGCTGCTGCTGCTGCTGCTGCTGCTGCTGCTGCTGCTGCTGCTGCTGCTGCTGCTGCTGCTGCTGCTGCTGGAGGCCGCTGTAGACAGCCGCACTGCTGCCGCTGCTGCTGGCGTCACCCGGTGACGCAACAGCAGCAGCAATCAGGGCTGCGACAAACGCATCATCAGCAAGGCTGCTGAAGACAGCATCAATGTGTGCGACTGCTGCACGTGCCTTGGCAGCAGCAGCAGCAGCAGCAGCAGTAGTGCCCGGCGGCTGCTGCTGCTGCTGCTGCTGCTGCTGCTGCTGCTGCTGCTGCTGCTGCAAGAGCAGCCTGATAGCCAGGAATGTCCTCAGCTGCTGCCAGCTCAGCAGATACAGCTGCTGCAGGGCTGTAGCAGCAGCATGCAGCCGCAGCACTGACTCTGACATACCCCACTGCTGCTGCTGCTGCTGCTGCTGCTGCTGCTGCTGCTGCTGCTGCTGCTGCTGCTGCTGCTGCTGCTGTGCCAGTGCCGCTGCTTCATGTGCTATTACCTTGTACCTCGCACACCACATCAGCAGCAACACTACACGTCTGCTGCTTTCTGCGTCACCTACTGCAAGTTGCAGACCAAATGGGATGCCAAACACAGCTGCTGGTGGTGGTGCTGAGTCTACTGCTGCTGCTGCTGGTGAATCTATTGCTGCTGCTGCTGCTGCTGGTGAATCTATTGCTGCTGCTGCTGCTGCTGCTGCTGTTGTGTCTTCTGCTGCTGCTGCTGCTGCTGCTGCTGCTGCTGCTGCTGCTGCTGCTGCTGCTGCTGGTTGCGTCTCCTGCGACAGCAGCATCTGCATCAGCACCCACAGCTGCTGATGCACATAGCCATCAACAGCAGCCGCCACTGCTGGTTCACATGCAAGGTAACCCTCGGCAATTTGCTGCAGCTGTGGCTGCTGCTGCTGCTGCTGAAACACGGTTGCAGTGAGAACACCTGTCAGCAGGGTGCGAGGGCCTGGCCTGACACCAGACGCTGTAGCAGCAGTGGCGGCAGTGGTGGCAGCAATGCCGGCGGCTGTGCCTGCTGCTGCTGCTGCTGAGTGTGTGACGGCCTGTGCGTATGTGTTGTGCTGTCTGCTGTATGTCCAGTGAATGGCAGCCTCAGCAGCGTCCTGAGCTGTACGCAGCAGCAGCAACTGTTTCAGCTGCTGCTGCTGCTGCTGCTGCTGCTGCTGCTGCTGCTGCTGCTGCTGCTGCTGGTGGCACCAGGGCGTGAAGCATCTGCACAACAAGCACACCACATGGAGTGCACGAATGCTGTCACATTGAAAAAGTTGGGGTACCCCTGCACCACTGGCAAGCTGGAAACACCAAACACAGCTCCAAACATACATATGCGTGTGCCCTCCCTCACTTGCTGTACCGCCGCCCCCCCCCCCCCCCCCCGTCCCCCCTCCACCCCCAACCCAACCACCCCACTAGTGCGCCAACCACCTCCAGCATTGCTGCTGCTGCCGTATCGCCCATTGCACACTCCATTGCGCACTCCCCCTCCCCATCTTGCATCATTCTTGACCCCTTCCTCACGAACTCCAGCGCCCCCCTCAGCTCCCCCCATCCCTCACCTCCCCCCCCCCCCCCCTCACCTCCTGCAGTGTGAGTGCTGCCACCACCTCCAGGTTTGCTGTGTGCCACCCGCTGCACACACCCCTTCCTCCGTCCCCCTCGCCCTCCCCCCCCCCCCCTTCCTCACGAGGACCCCCCCCCCCCAACACACACACACACACACACACACACACACACACACACACACACACACACACACACACACACACACACACACACACACCACACACACACACACACCACACCAGAACTACACACCTCCTGCAGTGTGAGTGCAGCCACGACCTCCAGGTTTGCTGCTGCCAGCAGCTGCTGGGTGCTGTCACACATCTCACCAGACACAACACGACGACCATCCAACACACCCTGGGGGCACAGAGAAATGAGGCAGAGGCACCACGGGGGAGAGGGCGGTGGTGTGTGTGTTTGTGTGTGTGGTGTCCCGGGGGGGGGGGGGGGCAGGAGAGCACCCACTTCGGGTGCAACTGGGGTGCTGTCACACATCTCACCAGACACCACATGACGACCAGCAAGGACACCCTGGGGCACAGAGAATGGGCGGGGGCAACATGGAGAGGGAGAGTGTCAGGGGGGCGGCCTTGGGCAGTTTGACATACGGGCGAAGGTGCATTTTCTTGGGTGCTGTCAGCCATCTCACACATACACCACACGACACCAGCCTGCACACCCTGCGTGTGTTGGGCGTGGGAAGGGGGGGGGGGCTGGGGTGGGGGAGGGGGAGGGGGAGGACAGGTGGATATCCTGTATCACTGTGGAGCAAGGCGAAAGGTATCTGTGGAGCGCAGCAGAGCAACAAAACAGCACAGCTGCACCCACTCAGGATCGAACTGAGGCCCTTGTGCGTGTGAGGCACACGTGATAACCAACTACACCATGGGTGCTGGACAGAAGCAACTAGTAGTGATGCTGGTGCTGCAGTGTTTGCAGCTGGTGCACTGCCTGCTGCTGTTTTCCACTGCTGCTGACACGAACAATGAGTGAGTGAGTGCTGACGCGGGCAGTGATCTGTTGGGAGTTCACTGTGCTTCTCCAGCCTTGCCTGATGGTTGACTGCCTTGCATGTCTCCTGTTGTGCTTGGTGTTTCTGGTTGCTTTACCCTGTTAGCCGACGGGGCGGGGGCAGTGATGCATGTGCCAGCTTGGGTTGGGTCAGCTAGTCATGCTTGCATTGCCATGTCAGCTCTTTCTCTGCCTGCTTGTCTGCGTCAGCATGTGCATGTGCGTTCTTGGCCGCGCATCCGTTCGCTTTATGCCTTGTGCGTGTTTCATGCTAACACAGCTTGTGTGTCACAGGTGGTTGGGCTGTCTTGAGCAGGATTGGTGGCGCCTTGAGTTACAAGGGCGGGACATGGATTGGTCCCGGGGCTTGCATCGGGTTGGCTGGGTCCTTGAGGCCTCTTTGTAACGAACACTGACTGACTGACTGACTGACTGACTGACTGCGGGGAAACAATGATAACGCGGGATTTGGGAAGCCTGCTGTTGCTGATGGCTCCTGTAACTGTGGCTGATGCTTCCGTTTCTTTGACGGCTGCTGACGCCGCTCCCTCCTAGGATGGTGGCTCCCACTGCTGCTGCAGCTGCTGCTGTTGCTGCTGCCATTGCTGTTAGTACAGCTGCCCCTGGCGCTCCTAATCCTGCTGTTGTCAATGCCTTCCAAAGGCTTGCCTTGGGCCAAGGCGGCAGCCCCCCCGCTGCTGCTGCTGTTGGTGCTACTATGGCTGCTGCTGCTGCTGCTGCCACTGCTGCTGCTAAGGCTGGTCAACGGTGATGGATGCTGCTGCTGTATTGGCGGCGGCTCAGCCGGCTGCTGCTGCTGTGTTGTCACTTGTCTGCTGCTGCTGCTGTTGCTGCCGTGGGTCCTATACGCTGCATGAATGCAGGAGCTTGCCAAAAAGGCAACACATGCTGTCCAAACACATGCAGCAGCTTTGCTTGCCACTGCACATCACCCCACAGCATAGGGGCCCACAGCAAGCTAAGCACAACAGCCAGCACTATGACAGCAGTATACGCAATACTGGAGTTGCAGGGTTTCGATCCCCGTACCCCTCGCATGCAAAGCGAGTGCTCTACCGATTGAGCTACAACCCCGGAATGTGTCCACCCTCACAGACCCACCCGTTCTGATCTGCACATTGCAGGATTCAGCTTTTGTCGGCGTTTTAGTGCACTGGGCATGTTTCAGGAGGGGCCCAGGTGTACGGGGTGGGTTGGCTGGGCCTGTTGTGGCCTTGGAGACAAATCAGAACTGTGCGGGCACATGAAATTGGTTGTGGGGCAATGGCTGGGCTGCGCGTCCAAGGGCATCTCACCTGGTACTCTTCCAGCAGTGGCAGCAAGTGTTGGTCCATCAGGCGGGGGTGAGCCAGCAGCCTTGTGACAATGGAGGCGTGGTGGGACACCGTGGACAGGTCCGACAACACACGCCTGCAGACGGGTGAGGTGGGGGAGGAGGCAGCGGGGGGGGGGGGGGGGGGGGGGGGAGGTACAGAGGGGGGGGGGGGGATGCTGAGTATGGGGCGAGGGAACAACGGCTAGTGGAGCCAGCACCCGAGTGGCAATGGAGGCGTGATGGGACACAGTGGACAGGTCCGACAGCACACGCCTGCCAAAGGGGGAGGGGAGCAGAGAAAGGAGCACGGTTGGATTGGTGCAGGCCTAAAAGCCCCCTGTGTTCACACCCATGCAGGCCGCTGCCTTGGCCTCCGGCGCCCCCCCCCCCCCCCCCCCCCACACACACAAAGCCTGCACTGCACCCCCCCCCCCCCCCCACTTCGTTCTTTCCCCTCCAGTTCCCACCCACACATCTGTATGCGTTGATCCTGTTGACATGCCGGTGCCAAAACCCTGTGTGCACCCCCATGCGGGCCGCTGCTGTTGCCTCAGGTGCCACCCCACCCCCCCCACCCCACCCACCCACCCACCCCCACCCCCACCCACCCCCCTCATTCCCCATCCCCCCCCCCCACCCACCCCCCCCCCCACGGACATCCTCACCTGTATGCATTGATTCTGTTGCCAACCTGTGCCTGAAGCCTGTGTTCACTCCCATGCGGGCCGCTGCTGTTGCCTCAAGTGTGGGGGTGTGCCCCCCCCCCCTGCATCCTCCGTTACACCCCCACGCCCCCCCCCCCCCCTTAACCCCCCCCCCCCCCCCACACACACACACACACACACACAGATAGCTACTCAAGTAATCCCTGTGCTAACACACACACACACACACACACCGCCACACCACACACCTGTACGCATTGATCCTGTTGCCAACCTATGCCTGAACCCAGTGTTCACTCCCATGCGGGCCGCTGCTGTTGCCTCAGGTGCCCCCCCCCCCACCCCCCACCCCCCCCCCCCCCCCCCCCCCCCACCCATCCCCCCCCACCCACCCATTTTCCCTCCTCCCCCCCCCCCCCCCCACCCAACCCACACACGGACATCCCACCTGTACGCATTGATCCTGTTGCCAAACCTATGCCTGAACCCTGTATTCACCCCCATGCGTGCCGCTGCTGTTGCCTCAGGGGTGGGCGGCAGCCCCCTGTGGTGGGGTGTCATGTGTCGGGTGATGCCTGCTGCCAGGGAGGTAGCTGTGTGCAGCAGCGTCTGCAGCAGCTGCTGCTGCTCCACCAGTTGCAGGGTGGTCTGTAACAGAGGGGGGGGGGGAGGGGGCATGTAAGTACAGGGGAGAGGCGGCAGAGACAGGGAAGAGGAGGGTGGGGGGCAGCCCCCTGTGGTGGGGTGTCATGTGTCGGGTGATGCCTGCTGCCAGGGAGGTAGCTGTGTGCAGCAGCGTCTGCAGCAGCTGCTGCTGCTCCACCAGTTGCAGGGTGGTCTGTAACAGAGGGGGGGGGGGAGGGGGCATGTAAGTACAGGGAGAGGCGGCAGAGACAGGGAAGAGGAGGGTGGGGGCAGCCCCCTGTGGTGGGGTGTCATGTGTCGGGTGATGCCTGCTGCCAGGGAGGTAGCTGTGTGAAGCAGCGTCTGCAGCAGCTGCTGCTGCTCCACCAGTTGCAGGGTGGTCTGTAACAGAGGGGGGGGGGAGGGGGCATGTAAGTACAGGGGAGAGGCGGCAGAGACAGGGAAGAGGAGGTGGGGGCAGCCCCCTGTGGTGGGGTGTCATGTGTCGGGTGATGCCTGCTGCCAGGGAGGTAGCTGTGTGAAGCAGCGTCTGCAGCAGCTGCTGCTGCTCGACCAGTTGAAGGGTGGTCTGCAACGGGAAGGACAAGGCAGAATGCCGAAAGGGGTGGGTGGGTGGGAGGGGGGCTGTGCATATGCAGGTGTTGGACTCGCAACAATCTGGCATGTACGCATTAGGTAAGCACCTTTACGGGGGATGTAGTTATTCCTTTGGGCAGATATGTCTGCGTTGAACAGCTAGCTGTACAGTAAGCCTGTCCAACGCCGCTGACAGCGCCTCTCCCGCACTCTCCCTCACTCTCACAAGTGCCCCCCCCCCCCCTCCCCACCACTACCGGCACATTGCAGCTAGGTTCCGCCAGTGTGTACGTAGTTCACTTCCCTGCTTGCAGATTGCTGGCGACCCCTCCCCCTCCCCCACTCACCCACACCAAACATCCCCCTCCCCCCCCCCCCCCCCCGCCCCACAGAATGACTCACCGACTCTGCGTTGAACAGCTGTACTGTCAGCCGGTCCAGTGCCGCTGACAGCGCCTCTCCCTCACTCTCACGAGCCTCCCCCACCAGCTGCAGCAGCCATTCATAACAGTCTCACACCCCCCCCCCCACCACCACCACCACCACCACTGCCGGCACATTGCAGCTGGGTTCCGCCAACGTAGTGCATACTTCACTTCCCTGCTGGCAGATTGCTGGCGACCCCTCCCCGTCCCCCCTCCCTGACACCAAACACCCCCTTCCCCCCCCCCCCCTCCGCCCCACAGAATGACTCACCGACTCTGCGTTGAACAGCTGTACTGTCAGCCGGTCCAGTGCCGCTGACAGCGCCTCTCCCTCACTCTCACGAGCCTCCCCCACCAGCTGCAGCAGCCATTCATAACAGTCCAGAAGGTGGACGGTCACCTCAAATTTGAAATGACTGTCATATAACAAAGTAACATAACTGTGACGGCTTCGGTCAGCAGCAGGCCCTGCTGGTCTGCAGGGCTGGGACCCATCTCTGGAAGCAGCAGCAGCAGCCGGCGGGCCAGGCAGCCCTCCTGGCCCTGCAGTGCAGCAGCAGCAGCAGCAGCAGCAGCAGCAGCAGCAGCAGCAGCAGCAGCAGCAGCAGCAGCAGCAGCAGCAAGCAGCGGGGGCAACAGCAGCAGCAGCAGCAGCAGCAGCAGCAGCAGCAAGCAGCAAGCAGCAAGCAGCGGGGGCAATGGCAGCAACAGCAGCAGCAGGGCAGCAAATGATACAGATTGTCACAAAAACGTCAGGCAACACCAATACATCATAGAACCGTCACATGAGAAACACAACCAGTCACACCCTGGTACATAGATCATTGCATGTGTCACTATCGAACCAATGACACACGCCTGCGGCACTACCATTCCAGCCCCAGCCTACCCACGCCACCCCACACTACAGTGCAGGCTCGTGTGAGTGCCCACAAGTATCTGCAAACCTACAAGCTGTGACCCTGATCTGTCCAGCCAGGTCAGTACGGCTACGGCTGACAGTAACAGTTACAGTCAGGGTTGGCTGTTGTCACTGAAACGTTTAGGTGACATTTAGCGGGGATGCCCGGAGGCTGGATGCGGGGAGGCAGGGAAAGTTGTGGGCCCTGCTTGCTTGCCATGCTTCACCTCAACAGACACCAACCCTCGCACCTGCTTCCGGCATGGTCTGCTGCTGTGTGGTGCCAGCCGCCCCACCAAGTCTTGCACAACCTGCCACAGCTGCTGCTCCACCAGGCCAATCTGACTGCTGCTGCTGCTGCTGCTGCTGGGCGGCGGCTGAGCCGCTGCTGCTGCTGCTGCTGCTGCTGCTACTACCAGGGCTGGGGCTGCTGCCGCCAGCGCTGGAGCCGCCACCACCTCCTGCTGCTGCTGCTGCTGCTGCTGCTGCTGCTGCTGCTGGGGCGGCATTTGTGTGAGGTCACTGGGTGACAGCAGTGCTATCTCACACATGATGCTGCGTATTTGTGTGACCTTGGCCAGTGGTTGGAGCCACTTGAGTGACTCAACTGCCCGTTGGGCCATGAGGGCCACTGCTGCAAGGGGGGGCCGGGGTGCCCCTGGTGCTGCGTTCATGGCCATGTCCATGGCACGAGCCACACCTGCATGCCATGAACATGAACATGCAGGAGTTCAACAGGAGTCACACGAAAGAAAAAAAGTATGTAGTCGCACCAAAGACACTGTGCAAAGAGCTTCAAATAGCGATGAGGAAAACAATCGATGAAGCTTGAGGCAGCCAGGCCAGCCTGGCCACAGTTGGGTGGCGGCAGCAGAATCAGTGGGGGATAAGGCGCAACGTGTTCAACAGAATGGCATGGATGGATGCTTTGAAACAGAATGGATGTTTTGTGCCCCTGCAACAGTGTGAGGTGTGAGGGCAACAGAGGAGCACATCGCCAACAGCAAAAGGCAGCAGCTGCACCCACTCAGGATCGAACTGAGGCCCTTGTGCGTGTGAGGCACACGTGATAACCAACTACACCATGGGTGCTGAACAGCAGGAACTGTTGCTGGTGCTGCTGCTGCTGGCGCGGCGGCTTCTGTGCCGGCTGCTGCCTTTTTTTGGCGCTGCTGATGCGGCATGGTTGCATGCTTGTTGGGACAGCGTGTCACTGCATGCTTGGTTGCTCAGCAGGCCCATGTGCTTCAATGGCCGCGCATTCAGACGCTTTATGCCTTGTACATGTTTGCATGTTGCCTAACCTTGTGTGTTGCAGGTGGCTCGCTGCTCTTGAGAAGGAGGTGGCGCCTTAAGTTGCATTGGAGGGACATGGTTTGGGTCCCTGAGCTTACATGGTGTGGGCTGGGTCTTTCGGGGATCTCAATGCAACGAACAATGAGTGAGTGAGTGAGTGCGGCTGTCATGCTTGCATTGCCATGTCAGCTCTTTCACTGCCTGCTTGTCTGCGTCAGCATGTGCATGTGCGTTCTTGGCCGCGCATCCGTTCGCTTTATGCCTTGTGCGTGTTTCATGCTAACACAGCTTGTGTGTCACAGGTGGTTGGGCTGTCTTGAGTAGGATTGGTGGCGCCTTGAGTTACAAGGGCGGGACATGGATTGGGTCCCGGGCTTGCATCGGGTTGGCTGGGTCCTTGAGGCCTCTTTGTAACGAACACTGACTGACTGACTGACTGCGGCTGCCATGTATGCTCCCCCCCCCCCCCCCCCCTTCTCTCCCCCCCCCCCCCCCCCCACACACACACACACCGGCCACCCCTCATTCTGCTGTGACAGTCATTTGCAGCAGCAGTCGCCTCACCAAAAGCAGCAGTAGTGAAGGGCGTGTCTTTTCCCCCACCCCCACCCCCAACCCAGTCTGGATTCTGGGGGTCCCCTGTACCACGGCCCCATCTTACTCAGCCCCCCTCCCCCTCTCCCCCCCCCCCCCCCCCCCCCCCCCACCCCCCCCCCACCCCCACCCCCCCCACCCCCACCCCCACCCCCACCCCCACCCCCACCCCCACCCCACCCCCACCCCCACCCCCACCCCCCCCCCACCCCCCCCCACCCCCACCCCCACCCCCATCCCCACCCCCACCCGCAAAACCAGCCGCCTCACCTTCTGCTGTGACAGTCACTTGCAGCAGCAGCAGCCTCAGTAGGGGCTGCAGTAGGGAGTCAAGTGCTGCAGGCAGGGGGGGCAGCGGCACCCCCTGGGGCAGCAGAGGGGAGTGGGCGGGACAGCAACCTGCACAGCAGCAGCAGCAACAGCAGCAGTTGAGCAATCCGCGGGTCAGTCAGTCAGTGTTCGTTACAAAGGGGCCTCAAGGACCCAGCCAACCCGATGCAAGCCCCGGGACCCAATCCATGCGGTCAGTCAGTCAGTCAGTGTTCGTTACAAAGAGGCCTCAAGGACCCAGCCAACCCGATGCAAGCCCCAGGACCCAAGCCATGTCCCGCCCTTGTAACTCAAGGCGCCACCATCCTACTCAAGACAGCCCAACCACCTGTGGCACACAAGCTGTGTTAGCATGAAACACGCACAAGGCATAAAGCGAACGGATGCGCGGCCAAGAACGCACATGCACATGCTGACGCAGACAAGCAGGCAGAAAAAGAGCTGACATGGCAATGCAAGCATGACTAGCTGACCCAACCCAAGCTGGCACATGCATCACTGCCCCCGCCCCGTCGGCTAACAGGGTAAAGCAACCAGAAACACCAAGCACAACAGGAGACAGGCAAGGCAGTCAACCATCAGGCAAGGCTGGAGAAACATGCGGGCCAAGGAGCAACCGAAACACACTCTCTCTCACTCACTCATTGTTCGAAACAGCAGCCGACACTACAGGAGCCGGCGGCACAGCAGCAATGGCACCATCATCAGCCAGTTCTGTCCAGCACCCATGGTGTAGTTGGTTATCACGTGTGCCTCACACGCACAAGGGCCTCAGTTCGATCCTGAGTGGGTGCAGCTGTGCTGTTTTGTTGCTGCGCAAACTCATCAGTATGCCCACAGCTTGGAGAATAAAGCTCAATTGTCCCCTAGAAAAAAGTATGTATCCTCTGGGAGTTGCGCTCACACCAACAAGTGTGCACAACAGCTCCACACCTTACACAAATGTCAAGACCCTCCCACCCCACCACCCACTCACAACCCCACTGTACTCTCTGGCGTTCAGAAACCTTGAGCCATCCAGGATGCCTCCCCCCCCCCCCCCATCTATAGCAGCAACCGCCCGCCACACTGCGGTACATTCCCGCAGTCACCAAAAGACGCCTTCTTCAGACAACACAATCACACCGCCCTCCTGCCACCATCACCATCATCACACGCACACCCTGTTTCAGTTTCACCCCCCCCCCCCTCCCAACCACCCACCCACCCACCCACCAAACATGATCAACCCCCACCTTCAGCCCGCCACGATGCCTCGTCCCCACAGTCACAGCAGCCACCCGCCACACTGCGGTACATTGTGTAGTTGTGCGCCTCATGACCCCCTGCCTTGAAGCACGACACACACACCTGCACAACACACAGGCAAAGAGGGGGGGGGGTAAGGTGACGTTACTAAAGTGACGTTACAAGCACTAGCAGCAGTAACAGGCGCACAAGGGCTTCGAGGGAACCTGAGGGATCTCCGTTACTGTGTAACAAGGGTGAAGGGGGCTTTGTGTGCTTCCTCAGAAGAGCAGTGTGCAGTACTCACCGCTGAGCTGCTGCTGACTGCACACGTCTTGCAGCGGTAAGCAATGGGTGCCAGATGTTCCAAAGGGCAGGTCCCACAAGGGGTGGGGTGAGGGGGCGGCGGGGCGGGGGTCGGGGGGGGGGGGGGGGTGGCTAAGCTGTGTGTCCAATAGCCGGAACAGCAGTGTGCAATACTCACCGCTGAGCTGCTGCTGACTGCGCAAGTCTTGCAGCGGTACGCGATAGTGCCAGATGTCCAAACAGCAGTGCATGGTCCGTTGCCTGAGGGGGGCTGCAGGACTGACAGCAGCTCTTGCAGGGAGCGGTAGGGGCCACCTGCTGCTGCTGCTCCTGCTGCTGCTGCTCCTGCTCCTGCTGCTGCTGCTGGTGATGCTGGTGTGTGTGCTGCTAGCAGCAGTGTTGGCTCCAGGGCCTGTAGCAGCAGAGAAACACCCAAGCGCATGGAAATGGCAATAGTGAAATACCATTCAAATAGCAAGTTTGTGGAGTGATGCTCTCTTCGTAGGACACTGAGCTTGCGTCAAGTTGTACGACACTGAGCTGGCGTCAAGCAGATACCACTCCTGATGTGTGGGAAGGGAGGGGGGGGGGGGGAGGGGGGGAGCTGCACAGGTGCCTGGTGGATGGTGGGGGAGGGGGGGGGGGTGGGTGGGTGGGTGGGGGGGGTGGGGGGGGGGGGGGGAGAGAGAGGGGGGGGGGGGAGGGCACAGGTGACTGGTGGATGGTGGTGTCCCAAGTCTCAGTGCTCCTCCAACCTTGTGTGGGGCGTGCCAGATTGTTTCGATAGTACATTGCCCAGTCATTGCTCAGAAGAAGTGTCAGAAGCCTGTGCTATCACAGCTTGCATATGGTGTACATCACTAGGTGTTGAGATGCAGGGGTATGCTGCTTGGTTGGCCTGCATGTAGCCTACTAGGCTGACTGGATGAGGGTGGATGCAACCAGCGCCTGCAGGCGGAGAGACCAATGCAAGGCAAGGCAAGGCAAGTGTGCCATACAGATGGCTGGTACACGTTTCGAATTGCGTTGCTGGACTCTATCCGTTTCACCTACCTGGAGACACCGCAAGGGGTCCATCACCCATGCTTTCGCGTCCAGCTGCTCTATGCTGAGTGGGTGTTGCTGCTGTTGCTGCATGGTTCCGGTAACCTACTCCGAAGCTGCCCTGCAACTAAAAGCTACATTTAATGAACCAAAATGATTGTACACCTGGACATCGCCTAGGGCCAGGGATTGAAGTGGTGACTGTACTTGATGATCACAACCACCTGCTGCACAAGACTGCGGAAACCCAATACGAAGGGCTGAATATTCGCACAAACAAACAGGTATGGAGCGGGGATGGTCTGCGTGTGACTGTTCAACTGCCGAGTCAACCAAGACTCAGATCATGTCATGCCTGGGTGGGGGTTGACTTGCTGCAGACCCGTGCACCCCTTCGTGTCTGCTGCTGCATCCGCACATTTCATCAAAACATACAATGCAAGCTGTACTGATGGCTGTAGCTCACAATCATTCCTTGAACAGCTTTCAAAGACCCCGTGACATGCCATGTCACGGGCACCAGCGGCAGTGCCAGAACCGCAACACATGAATTTGGCCAGAATTGAACTACTGCAAGACTGTACTGACGTGTGCAGCTTTAGCTGCAGCAGTGAACGAATGGGCCGATTCCTGGACTTGTACGTGGTTGGGCTGTAGGGCCAAGGTCGCAGCCTCCCCATCTGCATGCTTTGGTGTTTGGCCACCATTGTGTCAGCGCACACACTGTTATTGGGGGAGTCAAAGGGCCCCAGGAAACGACATGTTTTACAAGTACCCCACTTCCCCGTACACACAGTCGCCACACATCATGGGATTGCATGTTGCAACTAATATGGCATTACAAATCGTCATCAGAACCTGCCTCAGCACGGCTGAGCTGGCAGATCATGCACACAATTGTTTTGTTGAAACATGACCCTGGTAAAACACCTTACCAACATTATGGCGTGTGTGGTGAAAAGGCACTGCAACACAACGAGAGATAGACAGGCAGGAGGTGTGTAGACACAGGGAGTACATCCAGCCAATGCATCAACCACCCAAAGTGTGTGGTGAACAGGCACTGCACAACAACCAGAGAAAAATAGAGGATTTTGGCGATTGAGACACGTGTGATACTCAAAACATGAGACAAGCAGAAGCCACTGTGAGAGTTGTTGGAAAAACATGCAATAATGATCGACAAATGCCGAACAGGCCGCAGCAGCTGCAGCCAGCAATGCAAGGGAGCCTTGATCAAATCAAGGGCCTTGAAACTACAACACTCCTTGCACGGCGTGTCGTCAGCCGTGGGGGATGCACCCCCCTTCAAGGCTCAAACACCAACACAGGAGAAAACAACATAAGGAAACACCAGCACACATGCGGCACAGGCTGCAGACACAAGCTACAGCAATTAACCAAACAAACACTGCCACTCTTCACAGCCCACACACCCCATGAATACACCTGGCCCACATGTACAATGTTCAAAAGGCGCACGAATAAATCAGCTTTGCAAAGCACTCTGGGTGACCAGTGCCTGCCTTGTCTCCCATGAAACAAATTCGGCGTTAAAACCCCAATTGGCACTGAACCCTGAACCATATGCCCCAAACCCTAGACCCTGGATTTTCAAAGGTGCTCAATATGGGCCCAGAGGGGAATTGGCTCACAGAAAGTACCTCTGTATCCGTCAATCCTCTGGGGAGAGTGAAACCCGCTGGACCATAGTAACTGCGCAGTCCGGACGTACTACTTCCTTTCATGATCCTTCCAACCTGACAGGCTGCCACTCACACAACAAAGAGCCCTCTCGATCAGGAACTATACCTTGAAACAGAAGGGTTTGGTTAAAAAACTTGCCAAATCCAATCAGACAATTGTAGCATACTACAAGTGCAACCACATCCCAACAACCCCATGTCGATTGATTGAAACGAAAGGCGCATAGCCGCGAAATACCAAACCTGCCGAAGCCCCCAGCAGAACAACAAAAAACAAACCCTATCTCCTACCAGAGCTCCTGCATTCCTCCGTCAATTCCTGGTGATGCATCAAGCCTCACCTGAGACAGCAAACAGCTGACAAGCAGAAAATACGGGAGATAGACAGGAACCGCCAAACAGGAAGATGAGAGCCGCTCACAGTATGTGTATAACAAGTGTGTACAAAGCGCATGTGATGCGCAAAAGGGCGCATGTATCCTGACTCAAGCAAACCAAGGGGCCCCCATTACCAGTGCTCTCGCACACCATGAAGGGAACGCCAAACATGCACAAAAACCCGCAGATGCAGACTGCTGCTTAGCACTCAAAGGAAGGTGCGCCCCGTCCCAAGCTCCACCACAGCAGCAGCAGCAGCCACGGCGCCGTAGGAAGGTGCGCCCCGTCCCAAGCTCCACCACAGCAGCTGCAACAGCCACGGCGCCGGCAGCAGCAGCTGTGGCACGGTGCCTCAAAACCCCCAAACAGCATCAGCACGCCTTAGCCGCTCAGCTACTGCTCAGCGCTGAAAGAGGCAGCAGCACGGAAGAGCTCCTTCAGGTCCAACGGCCCCCGCCACCGCCAGCAGCAGCTGCTGCACTGCGTCCAGTCCTGGGCGCCACCACAGCAGCACTGCTGCTGCTGAGCAGCCACGGCGCTGGAGGCAGCAGCAGGGCGTGGTGCCCAAAAACCCCGAACAGCCTCAGCACACAGCCTCAGCCCCACAAGCCCCCAACTCAGCTACTGCTCAGCACTGAAGGAAGCAGCAGCACGGAGCTCCTCCAAATGCCGTGTTGCCCCCGCCACCGCCAGCAGCAACTGCTGCGACGCCATCCGCTCCGCCACAACATCTGACGCCCACTCCTCCAACTGCGCCCTGTCCCCGTCCTGCTGGGTGACATCCTCCGCCCACTGCAGCGCTACAGCAGCAGCAGCTGCAGCGCTGTGAGACCCCAGGGCCTCAAACAGCCTCGACACTGCCTTGCTGTCTCGCTTTGCAAGCTCCTTGATAAGAACAGCAAAGGTGGGAAGGTTCTCGTGAGAGAAAGCAGCCATGGCGCAGCTTCTGAGGCACGACACAACCTGAGCCAGCGGCCGCCGAGTTACACTGCTGCTGCTGCTGCTGGTGCCGTCGCCATTGCTGCCGGCGGCGGCTGCGGTAGTGCTGCCAGCAGCAGTACCGGCAGCAGTACCGGCAGCAGTGACGGCACCGTCTGCTGCTGGTGGGGGGAGAGGTAGGCGGTCGCACAGCAGCTGTGTAACCTGGCGTGCCCCACTAACCGCCGACCAATACAGCGGAGTCTTCATGTTACTGTCTGCCAACAGGGGGTCTGCCCCGTGTGACAGCAGCAGCGACACAAGCCCTGCATGACCCCCCTGTACCGCTTCTGCGAGGGCAGTAGCACCCTCCCGAGTTGCTGCATCCACCTCCGCCCCCTGCAGCAGCAGCTGCCTTGCGATATCGACATGCCCGAAAGCAGCAGCGGCATGCAGCGGGGTCTGTAGGAAGGTGTTAGCTGCACGGGGGCGCGCACCAGCTGCGAGCAGCGCCCGGGCAGCGCGTTCGCAGCCCTGGCGGGCCGCGGTGTGCAGTGGCGAGTTGCCGCTGCTGTCCGCTGCTGTTGGTGAGGCGCCTGCGTCCAACAGCAGCTTGGCCGCTGACTCCTGCTGCTGCCAGAGGGCTTCGTGAAGAGAGTCTGACAAGCTGTCTGATACTGCGCTGCGGCCTGCGATACTGCTGCTGCTGGTGGTTGCAGGAATGGGAGTGATCCCGCTTTGTGAGGGGGCTGTTGTGCTGGGGGTGGTGCCGCGCAGCAGTGCTGCTGCTTCGAGCAGCACCTGCAGCCGCGCTGTGTCGCCTTTCCTGGCCGCTGCCTTGAGCTGTTGGGACCAGGAAGAGGACCCGATGGGGGCACAGGGATTGCTGTCGCCGCCGCGGCTGCTGCGGCAGCATGCTGCGCTGCAAGGATACTGTCGCTGCTGCTGCTGCTGGTAGTGGTGGTGATGGTGCTGATAGCAGCCCCAGAGTTGTCGAGTGTTCCGATGGATCCCACCGCCCTGCGGCCCTCCAGGGTTGGGGTGCTACCCCTGGGGAGGGTGCAGCAGCCTACAGCAGCTGCTGCAGTAGCTGCTGTTGTTGCCGCTGTATGCCAGTTGTCCAAGCTGGCAGAGGGCTGCTGCTGCTTGGGAGTGCTGTTGCTGGTGGTGCTGTTGGTGCTGGCGGCATGAGCGGGTGTTGCTGCTGTTTCAGGTGGAGGGGTGCTGATCTCTGTGCTGCTGCTGTGAGCCTTGCGTGTGAGGTGACGTATGGCAGCTGCGATCAGTGCCACAACTGACAGCAGAGCCAGGAGGGCAAATGGGAACAGTACTGCTGCAATGACTCCAGTTGGCACAGGGCGCCCAGTACGCCTACATACAACATGCAGGAATGTCGACGCATGCTTAGTACAGCAAACATATCTCCTGCACACACATAGAGTGCTTTCTTCAGTTGACACACGGAGGTGCCTGCAGGGGTTGCCTTCTGCCGAGTACCGTTCATGCAGGTGCCCTGTCAGCAACAGCAGCTGCAGGGGGTTGCCTCTGCCTGCCTGCACCTCCCTTGACGGCAAGGCCGTGTGTGACACACATGTACAACTCTCGACCTACCCGAGATGTTCTCCAGGAACCCAGTGGGCGCCAGAAGCAGTGTGGAGGGCCGGGCCCCCTGCTGAAGTACCAAGCAGAGGAGCGTGGAACAGCGAAGTCCCAATCGTAGCATCGCAGGTATGCTGTTCAATCATGACGACGCAGATGAAGAGACGTATCAAGGTAGTGAGGCGTATCGGGCGAAGTCTGTTGCCCTTGCGAAAGATCGCCTACTGATTTGTGTCTCCTAACGCCAGAAATGCATGGTTTGATGGTCTCGAAATGGATGCAGATCGGAATGATGCAAATGGAAGGATTCAACCTGTCTCCAGCGTGCTGATTAGTTGAGATTTGACATGGGCAGATGGTATTAGGTCTGGGGTCGTACTGGAGCCAGAAAGCAATATCGCTTGTCTAATTGTCCACGTCATCATCTCCCCGCATGCTGGCCATTTCTTTGCCTGAACTGAGCTGCTGGGCAAAGTGCATTCAAGCGGTGTACTGGCGACTGCCTGCTGTTGCGACATCTTTATCAGAGCAAATTGGATGTGCATGCAACACACCCGCCGACTTGCCCGTGGAAAGCCCTCAGAATGCCTGGGCCAGTCCTGGCCCACTGCTGTCCCACAACCCCACCACCCAAAGGTGGCACGATCCCTTTTCTGGCAAGTCTGGCTGCTGCTTCCTATGCCCACAACATCCAAAGCATGCATACATACACGTCATAGACATCACTAGCCAACCTTCAACCGGTTCAACACTGTTGAACACACGGTGTGGAAGCACACAATTGTGCTGACTGCCCAGTTTGCAAACTGCATCATCCACCCCGAGCACCTCACATGTCCACAGCACAACAAACAAGGCAACACTCTGTACACAAACTTTGTTGCTGCGACAATATGCAGCAGTCAAGTTACGGCATTGCTCATCAGCAACCACCAATGCACACAAAAGAACCATTCAGGCTGCATCACCGGCACCCTCAGCAGCATGCGCACCAGCCATGCTTGCTGCTGCTGCTGCTGCTGCTGTTGCTGTTGCTGTTGTTGCTGCTGCTGCTGCTGCTGCTGCCAGTGCCTTGCAGACTGGCTTGTGCTGCTTCCAGGCCTGCCGCTGACAGCCCCGCCCACAGTACCGCGCAGTGTGGCAGCCGCCACAGATGCAGCTGTGCCCCGACACCAGCTGCACCTCCGACCCCCCA
Organism: Desmodesmus armatus; assembly: GCA_007449985.2. Taxonomy (NCBI): domain Eukaryota; kingdom Viridiplantae; phylum Chlorophyta; class Chlorophyceae; order Sphaeropleales; family Scenedesmaceae; genus Desmodesmus; species Desmodesmus armatus. The sequence continues at coordinate 71,024 of VIIQ02000241.1, forward strand.
CACACATTCCTGCAGCTGCCATTGTTGCAAAAACTCGACACCGGAATCACCCCCACTGCCCCTCCCACAGCACGCATCCGCTGCACAAGCTCCCCAATGAGGCCCACCAAAACAGCAGCGGAATGCGGCCTGTTTGCATGAATGTTCGCCGCCACGGCCGCTGTGACCGTATCAGCTGCCGAACTGAGATCCATCACCTGCTGCAGCAGCGGCTGTAACGGATAAAACCCTGCAGCAATCAGCGGCGGCCCAAACACCTGCAGCCACTTCGTCACGATGCGGCATCGCGAGCCGAAATCATCGACAACCACAAATCTACTGGTAGGGCCCTCGTACGCACCGGCCAGCAGCAAACAGCAGCGCCCAAAAAGAACCAAAGCCGGTAGCCCCGCTAGACCTCCTGCTAGACCTCCCGCACGACAATCAACCCAGCAGCAGCAGCACCACCACCACCACCACCACCAGCACCAGCACCAGCACCACCACCACCACCAGCACCACCACCACCACCACCACCAGCAGCAGCAGCAGCAGCAACGCTGCGCTGCAAGATACTGACAGCGCGGAACAGCACCGTGACAGAGAGCTGCTGCATGTTGTTGACAGCATCCCTCAGCCTCACCTCACTCCCGGCCAGCTTCAGCATGCTGCACAGGCAGCTTACAAAGCTGCGCTGAAACTGCTGCTGCTGCTGCTGCTGCTGCTGCTGGGGGGCTGCAAGCAGTGAGGGACTCTCCCCACCCAACGGCTGTCGCTCATTCACAAGCTGCAACACACCGCTCGGGCCACCGAAAAATGGTTCGACCCACGACCAACCCAACTCCAAGCCCGGTAGTTGCCCACCACTCGGCAACCCTCCTACCGCTGCTACCAATCGAACGTAGCTCTCTATGACACCTGACAGCTGAACACCCGCTGCCGCCTGCAGCAGGGCCGGTGCTGCCAGAATGCTGTAGGGGACCGAGCCCTGAGCACCTGGTGGACCCCCTTCAGCCTCTGACCTTCCCTCACAACTCGACCGCTCTTGAGCACCCAAACCCCCGTCACTAGCGGGCCCCCCCTCTGCCCCTGCTGTCCCCTCTGGCATTACACCGAGTGCGTCCGTAGCAGCACTTGCCAAAAGTACAAGGTACTGGTTGACCAGCCACACACCCCGCTGCGCCTCCAAAGGATGGGTGCCGCTGCCGCCGCCACTGCTGCCGCCACTGCTGCTGCTCACGAAGCTGTGCCCGCTGCTCCTGCTGCTGCCGCCACCACAGCCATTGCTGCTACTACAGGCGGCTGTTGCTGCTGCTGCTGCCGCTGGCGCTGGCGCCCCGCCCCGTGCCATCCTCAGGAGGTTGTTCATGATATCTAGCAGGGCACACAGGGCACCATAGTGCAGCCAATCACGAATGATCACCTTCATGTCCACATGAGATTGGAGCAGGCTCTGTCCCCTGCTGCCCTCTCGCTGCTGCTGCTGCAGCAGCATCCCCCAGCAGCTGACGCCCCCCAGCAGCTGCTGGGGGGCGTCAGGCAGAATCTGGAGGCATGCACCGATGCACCGCAAGGAGTGCACCATGCCCTCATGCGCCTGCAGACAGTACTGCCAATACTCGTCACGGCTGAAGATGCCAGTTACAGCAGCACCACCACCGCCAGCAGCAGCAGCAGCAGCAGCAGCACCACCACCACCACCACCACCACCACCACCACCAGCAGCAGCAGCAGCAGGAGAGCTGCTGGTCTGGCCTGGGGTCTGTGCTGCAAGGTACTGCAGCAGAGGGGTTGACAGCAGCAGCTGCAGCACGACCTGCTGCTGCTGCTGCTGCTGCAGGTGCGGGTGCTGCTGCTGCTGCAGGTGCGGGCGCGGCACCCCGTCAGCGCCTTCTGCTGCTTGTGCTGCTGCTTCTGTGAGACTGTCGCACCATAGGAGGAACAGGCTGGCCATTGGCAACACAGGCTTTCGACCTGCAGGGGCATCATCATTGAAAGAATCAATCAGTGCTACACCTGCAGCTACAAATCTCAAGAGCGCATGCCAGCCATTTACTGACCCGACAAAGCATTGTGAACAACAACATTTATGTCAAAGGTAGCAATAAGGATCCACACCTTGACTGATGGCCTGGATACTAGTTGAGCAAAGCTGTACCAAAGGGTGTACAAAGCTTAGCACAGCCATAGCCGCACGTCACAAGCCACCCACCAAAGGCAATGCTCAACCACGCCAGCGACCTGTGTGACACGCCCAGCAGACCAAAGAGGGAGGGGTGGAATGTCGGCAGCTGCTGCTCCTGCTGAAGCACCAGGTCCCATATCTCTTGAAGGCTGAGCCAGGCGGCATTGCTGCTGCCGCTGCTTCTGCTGCTGCTGCCACTGCCAGCCGTACAGCTGCTGCTGCTGCTGTGGCGTAACTCAGTGAGTGCGTGCAGGACATCATAGTGCACTGCCATCATTGTAGCAATGGTGATGGCGAGGGTCAAGGCGGGGAGGTTCTGCGGGGTTTTATAGCTCAGGAGCTCTGGGTACAGCAGCAGCCGCTGCACAGTGTAGAAGGCTGTTGCACCCAAGGACGCAGATAGCTTGAGCAGCTCATCATCGTACTCTCGCTGCTGCTGCTGCTGCCGCTGCTGCTGCTGCCGCTGCTGCTGCTGCTGCTGCTGCTGCTGCTGCCACTGCAGCTCGCAGTCCATGTGGTGCAGTGCTGCCACAGCAAGCTGTACTGCAGGTGCTGCAGCAGCAGGCGTGACCACCGACTGATGTAGCCCTTCTGGCACATAGAGCAGGTCCACACAAGCCTTCAGTAGGGCGATGGCCAGCATTGCAGACTGTGAGACATCAGCAGCCGCTATGCTGCAGCACCTGTCCGGACTGCTGCAGCATGCTGCGTCTTCAGACCCTCTCCCCTGCTGCTGCTGCTGCTGCTGCTGCTGTGTTGTGCTGCTGAAGCATGCTGCGCCATCAACCCCTCAGTCACTTGCTGCAACCGCTGTGCAGCAGCCGACAGCGTTGCAGGCAGCGCCTGAGGCAAGCCGGAGTCCTGCAGCTGCTGCAGCAGGGTTCTGCCGAGGCTGTGCTGGGCTAAGGGTGCTGCACCCGCTGTTGCGAAGAGCTTTGAGTCCTGTGCCTGCTCCAGCAGTTGGCTCAACTGTTGGCAAGCTGCTGTGAGGGCTGGTGCGTTGTCTTGAGAGGTACCAATGGCTGTGAATAATGCTGTCGGTGGTGTGGAGCAAGCTGCGCCAAGCTGAAGGGGCACCTGTAGGCAGTGGAGTCAAAGATAAACTTGGTTCGTTGGTTTGTTGCCGCAAGAGTTATATTTGTATCGTATGGGATGTGCAGTGCAGTGGGCTTTGACAGCATGCAGAATATATCCAAAGCACCCTGACAGCAGTACTGCAGCATGCATGCGTTCTCCAAGGGGGTACTGTTCTTGAGGGACTGTGCCAGGACCGATGCAGACCACAGGAGATGCAAGACATACCTCGTGTTTTATCAGCTTTTTCCACTGCGGAGGTGACGGGGTGTCAGGCACCGGGACTAGGTGGATGTCATCAAGGGTGGGGAGTTGCAGCAGTCGAGCACTCAGCTGCACTGCTGCCAGCCAGCACTGGTCTGAACTTGCCATAGAGAACAATTCACGTCTACGGGGGTGTGGGTTGACTAGGTGGTTCAGTTGGTAGGTCAGGGGGTGTGCTGGTGCGATGAGGCTGAAGATCAAACTGCTGTCTGGTAGCAGATGGTCGCGTTTGAGTTTCACCGCGTGTCATAGCTTTACTTAAGCCTTTGTTCTTGTTGTTTCCATGCCAAACTCGTTCGGTCAAGCATCGTCGTTCAATTGAATCCAACCGTCAACTGACAACAGAGCGATATCATGAAACAAAGCTCTCTGACAGATTTCTAGCGATGCAGGTGTAAACGAGCGCTTGAAATTGCGTACTGAGCTTTGCATTTTGTCATATGCACGTGCATGTTGATGGTATATGCCAATCAAACGCACGATCGCGATAAGCCCCTGTACAAACAAACTTTAAAAATGTATACCTTGCAACTGTGAGAGGCCGCGAGCGACACCCTCGTGCCAACGATCGGTGCGTTGAATGTGCACGTGCAGCCGTGCATGGCACGTCGGTGCCAATCAACGCGGCCTGCCCTTGCTGTATATGAGCTTTGCAGCAGCATTCTTCCAACCTGTCACAGCCCTGTCAACACATCCTCCAGAGATTACTGCAACGCGAGCGTTGTTGTGCAGCCTTGCAGAGAAAAGAGCTTTGGAGCACGGCACGGCTGATCATTTTATTACCAAACCATCACAAACAAAGTCAGTATGGCTGCTCGCGCGATTTATGCTGTGGCTCGCCCAGGTCAGCTGGCCATCAGGCAGCTTGGACTGGGTACAGCCAAGATGCCACACTTCAACGAAATAAGAGACGTTTCCGAGGTGGGCATACGCATTCACGCCAAGCAACGTCTGTCAACAGGGCTTCCTGGGCTTGTGATCACCCCCACGGCAGCTACGCCGCATACCATGGGCCATGTTTCATGCAAGTCATCTGTTGCAAGTTTCCAGTTGACAGTCAGTTGATACGTGGCACCTACTAGGGGCATTTAGAGGCATCTGATAACAATCACTGAATGCAACAATGCAAAGAGACCAGGACTGAGTGAACATAGAAAGCAGTCATGACATTCTTTTCATTGCTGTTCATGGCTGCTGTTCATGCGCAGGTGAACATCATGAGGGCCTGGCTGCTCTTTGCCGGTGCTGGTGCTGTCTACTCCGTCTCACAGCAGCTGGCATCATCAAGGGCAGGGTCATTGTGAGTACTACTGAACGCCGTCCAGCCTCTTCGGAAGAGGCCGCTTTGCACTGCAGTGCATAGAGTCAGCCCCTTAGCTGTGCGTCATGATGCGTTCAACGCATCACCACGGTGGTGCGATGGTGCCTGCACGCAATTCGGCACCTCAAGTGACAGCGTCAACCTGCACAATTACTAATACTAGTAGTTTAGCAGCATATATACTCAGCAGGCTGCAGGACAGTAGTGCCGACAGCCATGCTGGCAGTACCTAACAAGGCACTGTGGTGCAGTACGCATGAACACATGCCATGTGGAACTGAGTTCCTGTGGCCTTGCAAACACAACAGACGCTTGGCTCCAGCAACTGCTGCGCTGTTACCATCATACTTGATTGATTGCATCCTTGCGCACACGGGGATGTTGCGGCCCTTCATAAAGAAGCAACAACTTGTTGAAGTTCACTCATGAGACTCGCCTTGCAGCTGCATGACTTCTGTACAGGTGTCATCATAGCTGCTGCTGCTGATTCACAATGTACGCCTGCTGGCCCCTCCCCCCACCTGGCGCCTCACCCCACCACACAGCTTTGATGTCAACACACGAGGCGACATGTTCAAGCAGATGGCAGTGGCAGAGGAGGCGGCCCGCAGGGAGGGACGCATCATCCCAGGCACCGACTTCAGCAGCAGCAGCAGCAGCAGCAGCAGCAGCCCGGCCTCAAACAAGCACACCTGGTGGTGGCGCCTGGCACACGTGAGTCACTCACCATGATGGCAATTGCTGCCAGCCATGGTGCTATCCGTCTGCAGTGGGGCGGCTTGTGACGTCGAGCGTGTGGTTGATTTGCATTTTTACAAACTTATGACACTGCAGCCATAGCTTGAATGGTTGCTGAGCAGCAAGGGGCATACATGCATGCCAAGTTGGCAGCAGGCGGCCTGACCCACTGCTGCGCTGCACTGCTTGCTGTACACTTATGCTGTAGGTGATGGCTGAACAAGGAATGCACAACATTTCAAGCCCCAAGGCATCATGGCATGGAGCAATGATATGCGGCATGGCTCATATCTCCAAGTCTTGCACTGCCACCCGGTGGCCTTGTGGGTGGTGCAACAGGTATTACTGCTGGGCAAATATGCCGGGGTTGTACTGCCATATCATTATGGTTGCCACATGCGTGCGGCCGGTACCGGCGATGTCATCATTGGCCCACATCAAGATGGTCTTGATGCCCAGTGACGGGCGGCTGCACGCGCAAACAGAGGACACATAGCTGTCAGGGTGGTGAACAGTGTGAAAAATGGAAAAAAGCATGTGCGTGAGTACTCACTAGTGGCGCATTGCACCGTGGCACCATTGGCAATGCAGCAACTTGAAGTCCCCTAAGCTGTGGTTTGACGCACGTACATTATGGTTTTTTACATCATCTGAGAGATGCATGGGCATGGGTACCACACTTTTATGCTTGCACTCAGGGACTGTGCATGCTGTCTTGCTGAGTGTCTGCGAGCGAGCTGTGTTCAGTAGCTGGTTGGGTCTGTTCAGTGTGTGATGACCTCAAGAGTTTTGAGTCCCGTCGACAGGTGCCAAGGCAACCTCTTCTTCCAGGTTGGAGGGTCAAGAAAGCCAGCAAAAGGGTTATTTGAAAGTGATACAGTTTGGTCTGGTGTGTGCGATGCGTGGACATGTCTATCCATCTAAGATAAGTGTTGCCTGTGCTGTCCTGCAGCCGCTGCAGGCGGTTTGTCTCAGTAGTAGTAGAGGGGCCACAGCCTTGCCTATGTTTGGGAACACACGGCGTTGTTGCATGTGTACAGCAGTGATGCTGCTTCACAGCTGTCATTTTGGAGGCTGCGCCTTTGCCTCACGTCAGTATTTTTTGTCATGATTGTCACAACGTTGTGTGGGTGTTAAAACACTGTCTGAGGTGGGCAATGGCCCACATTCAGCGCAACCACCATATCCTCTGTCAATACCACACCCACCAAGTCACTTCCACCACAAACACTGCTGTTTGTGAGTAGTGCCACCCATCTCATTCAGATCATTCTCTATTGCATGATTATATGTGTCGATGTTGTCTTGCAGTCCTGCTTGGCTTTGATGCATTTTGCAGTGAGGGGTTTTGCATGTTGCATGCATCCATCTGGCCTTGTTATGCATGTTTGGAGGCATGTTTGGTCCTTGTCAACCAGTGAGAGGGTGACACAATGTACTAGTAGTACCGTGCACCTGGGTAACCTCATCCAATGCTGTGCCGTGCACTTGAGTGACCTCCATTGATACTTCACTGCAAGTGTTCAAGTTGAGTCTGATCAACCATGCACACATTCAATCATTGAGCGGGCTTGTCAGTAGCAGCAGCACTGGCATACACATGACAGCCAAAGAATCACACAAAATCAGCGCACCAGCTCCCAAGTACACCAAAATGTGCTGCTCTGTCTATCAGGCACCAGCCAAAGCCATGAAACCCAAACAGCACCAAACATGTTGTCAAATGTCAGTGCAAGCTACAGCAGCAGGACAGCTGCGATAATGTCTGGCATACATCCTCAGGCTGGCAGCACCCCCCCCTCTGATCAAAAAGCTGCTGCGCCATAGCTTGCTGCTTCACTGTGCATACGTTCAAAAGAGATAATAGGAGGACAATCAAGTCTTCAGGCTAGCACGGGCCAGCTTCACCCTTTGGTCAGACCTGCTGCACAGCTGCACCTCACACTCCCTCCGCAGCTGCCTCCCCTGCCTCGGCCGCTGCCGCTTTCGCCTCCGCCGCTGCTGCCCGTGCCTCTGCTGCTGCCGCCCTGCCTTCCGCTGCCGCCAGCGCCGCCGCTGCTGCTGCCAGCTGCTTGTCCCTCTGCTGCAGCATGACCAGCAGGCAGTCCCTGCTGTTGATGCACTGCTGCCGCAGACGCTCACACACTGGAGTGCCGCTGAGGAAGCCCTGAACAGGCACAGCACAGCACAGCACAGCGTAAACAGCATGTCGGTTGAACAGCATGTCAGTTGACTGACAAGGTGTGGCAGCCATTGATCACAACACACTGTAAGTATCTGCCACACCGCCAATGCGCACGCACACACAAAGGGCAGGCACTGCAAGCTCCACCCAAGCAGCAAGTGCACCGTCACCAGCAGCGCAGAACTGCCAAGCATGCAACTGAACACACATCACCCTGCCGCAGACCAACATGCTCATGCAATGCCCGATGAGTACATACAGCACAGGTGACATGCGCATCTTCAGCACTTGGAAGGCTTGACCCCAATCGCTAAGCCCAGGCCCACCCACCTCCTGCCTCTTGCACATGTACAGCACCTGGCCCAGCCCCGCAGTGCAGTGACTCAGCCCACAGTCCCTGACCTGCACACACAGCCACAACAGAAACAGGAACACACACAGCTGCTCACACTGGGAGAGACATGGTGATACCGGAAGCTGACATGAGCCACTGGCTCCTGTAGTTGTACAGACAATCGGCAGGGGCCAGTCAGGCCATACATACAGAGCCACAGAGGGTTGGGGGTGTGGGGTATGTTGCAGTGCAGGCCACCTGAAGCCAGGGCAATCTTTCCTGGGGGGAGGGTGGTGCAAGTGGATGCTTTCACTGCTTGGCGGCACTCTCCACACTTGTACAACTGGGTAGGCCAAGACAGGGGACGCATGCAACTCAACAACCTGCGCCAAACCCCAGGGAGCAGCCCCGACCCGCCCAGCCCACCTGCAGAGACGTCAGCGCTGTCAGCGCCGTCAAATGCACCAGCCCCGCGTCCGTGAACCTCGGGCACTGCACCAAATCCAGCCGCTGCAGCTGGCCCAGCCCACTCAGCACCCGCTCCGCCACACCATCGTCCACAACCCCGCCACCCAGCTGCAGCTCAGTCAGGCCACTCAGCCGCATCAGCGGGGCAAGATCCGCATCTGCGGCCACTGCAGCAGTCAGCCAGAGCTGCGCAACGTTCGGACAGCACTCCGCCAGGCCCTCTAAGCTCCCCGGGCCGAACGGGGCTGCGGGCCGCCGGCTGCTGCTGGCTCCACTGGTGTTCGCGGCGGTAGTGGTCTCGCGTGCGGCGCGCAGGGCGGCGGCCGCGCCGCTCGACAGGAACGGTGAGGGTGTGTTGAGGGCCTCTGCGCTGCTGGGGCGCTGGCCTGCGGGGGGCTGTGGCATGCGGATGGCCCTGAGTTCCGGCAGGGACTTGCTGCTGGGGAACATGGCACCTGTAGACACAGACAAATACATACAGTGCAGTACAGGATGGTGAGGGTGTGTTGAGGGCCTCTGCGCTGCTGGGGCGCTGGCCTGCAGGCGGCTGGGGCATGCGGATGGCTTCGATTCCTGGGAGGGACTTGCTGCTGGGGAACATGGCACCTGCGGACATACACATGCAGTGCAGTACACGTATGGGGGGTACTAGGGTCCAAGCCTCACACGACCCAGCAAACCAAGGGATCGTAAGTTGATGTCATCAAGGTCTGCAACTTGTTCTACCCCAGTCTCTCAAGCCGACATATCCGTCTTATCTGTGGTCAGGTTGAAACCTCTCAAGGTTGTGGTCAGTCAAACAGACCCACACAAACTTTGAGCACCCTGTAGTTCAGAGCATGTGGCCTCACTGTGGATGCAATATGCGCAAAAACCCCACCTGCAGCGCCTGCGGGCAGCTGGCAGTGGTAGAGGCACAGGAAGGTCAGGTGCTGGCTGGAGGTGAGGGAGGCGTACTGCTCCGGGGGCGCGTGAGGCATCGCAAGCAGCCCTGGCGACAGCTGCAGCACGCGCAGCTCCTGAAGGCACGGCAGCACTGCCAGCATGGCTGCTGCACCCTGCAGCAACGAAAACAAAACAAAACAAAACAAGGGCGGAACAACAAAGGCGACAACACGGAGGTATTACTGTTTGGTGTTGGCGCATCATGATGGTGATGCTGCAACAGCAATGAGCTGCAGCTGCAACGGAGTCCAGCCGGGCAGCAGGCACACCAAAGCAGGAAGGGGCTCCTCGTGGAAGCACCACAGAGCTTGCTGTGCACTCGGTGCATTGGATACATTAGTGAGCCTACAGGTGTTGCTGCTCCTAGCTGCACTTCCATGCTGACGACCTGGCTTACGCTGCAAGAGGTTGTGGTAGTGTTGAATGTCGCTGAGTTGCAGGGGCGCTAGCATGTGAGCTACATGAAGCCAGGTGTGCGTGTCCCCAACATCCAACCCCCACATCCTTGTGTCAACCCCTTCTGCAGAGCCTTCAAACAGCACGCTGCACATTGTCACACACCTGCAGCGGCCCCTCCTCCTGCTGCTGCTGGCTGGGGGTGTTTGAGGAGGTCCATGTCCCCCAGCTGCAGGATGTGACACATGTGAGCAGCGCAGCACTAGATGTACCTATACCCCAGCCTCAACCCCCACTTTTTTTGTCCTTATGGTGTGCTGCACGTTCTCACGCACCTGCAAGTGATGCTGTGCTGGCCCCGCCGCCGCCGCTGCTCCTGCTGCTGCTGGTTGGGGGGGTCCTTGAGGAGGTCCATGTCACCCAGCCGCAGGTGTGTGAGGCATGATGCATGTGAGCCACATGACACCACATGTAGCTATCTATACCCCAGCCTCCAACCCCCACTTTCTTGGCCCTTATGGTGTGCTTCCAAACTGCACGTTCTCACGCACCTGCAAGTGATGCTGTTCTGGCCCCGCCGCCGCCGCTGCTCCTGCTGCTGCTGGTTGGGGGTCCTTGAGGAGGTCCATGTCGCCGAGCAGCAGGTGTGTGAGGCATGTGAGCGGGGCCAGGACGCTGGGGGCAAAGTTCGAACCGTAGGCGATGTCCAGGTGACGCAGGCGGGTGAAGCGCGTCAGCTGGCCGATGCTGCTGGGGCGCAGGTCAAGGGCCCTGTCTGCAATCGGCCAAGGGGCGGGGGGATAGTGACACAGTGAGAGGAAAATGTTGGGTGACCGTAGCCAAAATGAAGATGGGTGTTGCAGGTGGTTGGCATGTCAGCGGGGTGCAGGTCAATATGGTGGTTAAAACAGTTTGCCAGAGCCAACATGCTTATGACAGAAAGACACCCTGTACTGCACCCTACGCCCCACACTCCCCCTTGCTTGAGAAAATGACGCTGCAGCCTGCCTTGCAGCGTCAGTGCATGCTTGGTGTCGCAGCGCATACAACATGCAGTGTTGTCTGAGTATGCCCACCTAGTTGCCTGCGCGCCAGCGGCTTGAGCACAAGCTGTGTCAGCTGCTGTGCCGGTAGGTGCTGCAGCCACGGAGCCAGGCCCACTGGCCTGCGGGCCGAGCCACCAGATATGTGGAGCTCCACATGCTGCAGCTGGCGCATGCAGGACGCCTGCAGGTATGTGGGAGGGCATAGGCAGGACTGAATGTCAAGCTGAAAAGCCACAAAACCAGGCATGTGCAGCTCCATATGCTGGAGTATGTGCTGTTGGCTTATGCTTGTGTGCAGACATTCATCCAAATTTAGGATTTGGTGTTCAGGGCATGCAGGGCACCTCCACATGTGCATTCATAGGAAGTCCCAAGCCAAGACGAAACCCTCAACCGTAAAGACCACACCAGTGATTGCACCTCGACATGCTGCAGCACCTACGTGCCATCTAGCCCACTCACCTGCTTCAGGCAGTCCGCCGTGACGTGTGCAGTACCCAGCAGCAGCTTCTGCAGGCGCCCAAACTGCGAACAAAGCGCCTGGAACGCCGCGTCCCCAGACTTTGTCAGATACGACCCCACAAACTCGCTGTCCCGGGGCCCGAGGGTGATCCGCAGCGTCTCCAGGCCCCCAGCAGCTGCAGTTGGCCCTTCAGCGCGCCCGCAAGGCTCAGGAACGAGCTGTCCGTGTGCAAGTGGGTGAGGTGCGACACATAGGCGCTGTGGCTGCTGCACGTGGCGCCATCCGCACCCACGCTGTCCTTGCAATTGTTGTGGTGGCTACAGGTTGCGTTGTGACCGCTTGGCGGCGCTGCAGCGCCGGCCATTTGCTTCGAAGGTGTATTGCAGCGCTGCAGCTTGACATTCTCCAGCCTGAGGCGCCGCAGCTTGTGAAGCTGCTGCAGGGGCAGCTTGGCGAAGAAGCTGCAGTGAGAACACAAAAGGGGACGATCAGATAGCCAAGGGAGCAAGAGGCTTGGGCAGGCTCCACATGATGTTGGGCTGAACGTGCGAAGCCTTTGAGACGCCGTAAAGGCAGCTTGGCTTTAGTGCAGGTGGAGAAAGGATCGGGTTCACGAGGGTGAGGGTTCAGGGTGGAGGAACATTCATGGTGAACTTACACAACCCTAGGCGGACATAACAATGACGCACATGTGGCAGTTTTTTGAAATGGGTGACCAGGCTGATAAGGCTTACCATTCAGGGGTGGGTTCATCCTGCAAGACACAAAGAGCAAGCAGCAGCACACCAACAACATCTATAAGCCATACTCATGTGCCTGCACACGTAGGACATCATAGGCACCACAGGAGCTGCAGAGCTCAGCTGTGGGAACGGCAGCACAGCCAGCGCATCTGTAAGGTCCAGATCTGAGATGAGGAGACAAACAAACAGCATCGCTCACACCATGCAGGCCACCCACCCACCTCGTAGGGCAGCTCATCCCTCAGCTTAGCCGCCAGCTGTGTCAAGAAGTGGCCCCCCGTGGGCGGTTTCACCACTCCGTTGGCCTGCTGCTTGCTGCGCTGCTGCTGCCACTGCAGCAGGCTCTCTTCAAAGGCCTGCATAAGGTGCCACAGGGGTTTATCTCAGATCAGATGAGGTTTGAACACGTCCTGTAGATGCCCCACCGCCGTACAAGGCCTGCCGTGAAGCCGCACAGCCTCGCACCTGTTCAGGACGAACTTGCATGCATGAAGGGTCTAAGGCACTTGCAACCCCAACCCCCAGGCGTGGATACCTTTGTACCCCCCAGTATCTTTGGGGTCTGCTGCAGGGTTGCACACATGCATGCTCGACCCATAGCAATGAAGCCTGATGTTGCCCTGCCGAACATCCTGCGGTGCCTTGGGGGCAGCAAGCCATGCAGCAACAGCATTACGAGGTCCGTGCTGACCTGCTGGTCTGTGGCCACAGACAGCTGCTCGATGGCTGCGCCATGCTGTGTCAGCCGTGCAGTGGGATTATTTGATAAGAGCAACAGCTATGAACTTCTGTGTTTTTGTTCATGCATTGCAGAGTACAGCAATGCATGAAGCCTGAAAAACCAAGAAACGACCTTTAACAGCCATGCATACGCAAACTGACCTGGTAGTCTGTGGCCACAGACAGCTGCTCAATGGATGAGCCGTGCTGCGCCAGCCATGCAGTCAGGTTGTCCGCCTGCGCCTGGCTGCGCAGCTGCACAGACAGGACCTTGCTGGCACCAGCACCTGCTGCCGCCCAGGTTGACACACCAGGGCACATGTGCTGAGCCGTTCCTGCGGGACAGCAGGAAGCGCAACGTCAGCTCTGATGCAGTGTGAGTGTGTGAAGGAGAGACGGGGAGAGGAGAGACAGGCTGGGAGGAGATGGAAAGCAAGAAAGACGAGAGGGGGAGAGAAAGGGCGCTGTCCAGCAGGTGCACACACAGGACTTTGCTGGCCCCAGCACCTGCTGCCGCCCGGGTCTGGCACACTGAAGCCGATGTGCTGTGAAGCTACTGCACGCGTGCAGCCACGCGAACAACAGGAAGCGCAGCATCAGCTGCTGTGAACCAGGATGGGCCTTCGTCCCTGCGCATGCAGGAGGGCAGTCACACGTGCCCACCCAGACAGACCGGAGATAGGAGGGGGTGCAGGAGGAGTGTGTGCGGTTGAGGCACTGCCACGCTATACAGCCATGCTGCCATAATTTAGGCCAAGTGGCCAGTGGCAAGTTCAATTTGTGCTGAGGCACTCCAGCGGGCCTCTGCTCCAACTGTCCTGCAGCTGCTCTGGGCCAGCGCAAGAGCCGTGGCCACCCGTGGACAAACATGGACCTGAAGTATTGAGCAGCTTTGCAGCTGTTGATACTAGAACACTTGGACCCCGCCGCAAAGTCGTCGGGCGATCTCAACTTCTGCCACCCATGCCCTGCAACTGCTGTGCTGGGGAGCACCACACCACCACGGGTCCTGTGCTGCCTGCTTTTACATAAAACCTGAAAGCTACAGTATGTGGTGTATGTAAGTGAGGCTGCATGGATGCTTGTGCACACCCGGCAGGGTCCCATGCAGCACTGTTCACCTTCAGTGGGACATAAGACAGGATTGTGCACCAGACCTCAAACGGCAGTTGTGACAGGTCCAGCTGTGCTTCTCTGTGCTGACGCTCTGACTCCTGCAGCATACCACATGCCAAAGCATATCATCCCTGTAACTACACTGGAGAATCTGCAGCCCACGAAGCACATGGAAGGCGCATGTGTGCACTGCTGCAGGCAAAAGCAGTAGCAGTGAAACTGTGCTGTTCAGAAGCTGGCAGTGCACCTACGACTGCGTAGGCAGCGCAGAGAAGAAGTCACTCAGCTGTGGACGTCGCCGGTCGATTGTTGTGCACTTACATGTTCCATGAGAGCACAAGCTTGCTGAAGGAAAGGATCTGTACAGCTCAGCAATAGCCTCGAAGGACAGGACGCGACTGATGAACAACTGCTGACACGCGTTTCCTTTGGCGTAATTTCGACGGAACGTTGGAATGCAGAGGCTTGCACGACCTCACATGCGACCTCACATGCCCTGAACCCTGACGCCTACACCCTAGGGCATAGGGTACAAGTCATGTAGGACCGGGACACGGCACTAGAAGTGCCATTCAGCATTCATTTGGCAGTATACCCTCACATTCAGCCTCACTTCCCCTCTCGCGCGCCCCATTCCTCCCTAGTTGCCTGCACACCCCTTGCGGATTTCCAATTGGACTTCCACCCCCCCCCCCCCCGGGAGTGCCCTGCTGGGGTTGCTGTCAGTTTGTAAGAATCCGGGTTTCCCGGCATACTTGCCTCACGCCTGTGGATATACGATCCCGCAGCATTCACCCAAGGCAGGGGGTACAAGCAGCCTTGTACTTAGCAGCTTGCAAGACGCATCATAAGTCAAACCTGACAGCCCCTTGCAGGCGCAAGCATTGATTGCTGACCTGACCCTTGGTCGGTTTCCAGGCCTGTCACATCCAGGCTGAGCATTCATCCCTGCATTTATGGGCCGCTGACCAAGTCCTGCAGATCCATACATACATGGCCAGGCCTACAGTGCTGGCAACAGTTGTGGCCGTGAGAGGTCAAAAAGGGACTTCACCACCCTGATTATGTGGCAAGAATGGAACGTTGCCACCTGATAAGGCCTGAAACACGGTGACTGCTGCACCAGGGGCCGAAAATCACCTGTTAGCAGTAAGTAGCCCTCAGATTCAAGTAACAGTAAACCGCAACAATCACTTGGTGACCAAGACAACCTGCATGCCTACCAGCACCAATGCTGCTCTCCACTGCTCTCTGAATCTAGCTAGCTAGCCTTGGCGTCAGGCCAGTTCGTTGTTCGAAACCTTTCACACTGCTGCCGCCAGCTGTCACACTCACTACCTTCAGCACACCCAGCAGCCAATAAACTGGTCCCCATGCTGGCCTATACACTCACAAAAAACCAGCGCATTACCTAGCGAAGACTGCCACAAACACACCGCAATGTGCTGTGTGCCAGCCACTAGCTAGCCTTTGCCTTCTGCTGTGCAGCACCATTCCTGTCACTGCCGCCAGCCCCAACGGTAACCGCCTTCAGCACACCCAGCAGACCACTGAGCTTGGTGCCGATGAACTCAAAACATCCAACACATCACCTTGCAAACCCCGCCACTGGCACAAAAACACCAGTCAGCCACAAACTCCACAGTGTGATGGGTGCCAGTCACTAGCTGGCCTTGGCCTTTTGGAGTGCAGCACCTTTCCCGCTGCTGCCGCCAGCCCCGAAGGTCACTGCCTTCAGCACGCCCAGCAGTCCACCCAGCTTGGTGCCGATGCTGGGCCCGTAGAACATTGTGGTGAGTGCGATGGCGAAGGGGTAGGCTGCGGGACCCACAGGGTGCTGCCAGAGGGGAGGGATGCTGGTCTTCATCAGCCAGGGCATGGCGTCCTCGGCCACAGACTGCAGCAGCAAATGAACGCAGCAGCAGTGTGGATTGGGTATGGATGGATGCTATCTTTAAACACAAGGCGTAGAGTGTATATCTTTATCAGCCAGGGCATGGCGTCCCAGCAGCAGACTGTGGCAGCAGTACGTTCAGCAGCAGCCAGAGTAGGTAGGGAAACCTAAGCAGTGTGTGGCAACCACATGATCACTAAAGGAGGGATGCTGGTCTTCATCAGCCAGGGCATGGCGTCCTCCGCCACAGACTGCGTGCGATGGGTGCAGAATCTGAGCTATGAGGGGGGGGGGGCATGACTAGAATGTGAGGGGAGTCGATGATACCAGTTGAAACTTGATGCAACACTACCACCCGCCACACCACCACCACCACCACCCCTGACCCCCCTCACCCCACCCCCCAATAAGAGAGCCCCACCTTTGGTATGCATAGTGCCCTGAGTCCCTCCACTCCCGCAAAGCGTCCAAAGCCGCTATACTTCACCCCACCGAAGGGCAGACCCTGGCACATGTAGGTGGCGTTGAAGTCGTTGATGCTGGTCATGCCTGGGAGGTCACACAAGCAAAGGGGGCGGGGAGGAACACATGAAGAAAGGCACGCATGAGTCAGCGGTTGTAAACCATCGGTACACTTGAGGTTGTACTGGAGGGTGCTCATGATTTTGATGATCGCAGATGATGATGCAGCCCTAACACACACTACCATTGAACATGCGGTCACCTGTTATGTGCCCCCCCCCCCAACCACCACCACCACCGATACAATGCAAAACAAGCTGCCAATCACAACTGTTATGTGCCCCCCCCCCCCTCCCACCCTTCAACACAACCTCCACAACAACCTGCACGCTCTCAACTGTTTCCAGGTGTGCTGAAGTTGCCCGGCCCCTGGCACACTGCCACTGAACACACTACCGAACACAATGATGCACCCCCCCCTTGGCCCCCCGTATCCCGCAGCAGATGTGCACGCACCTGCCTCCATTCGTGCTGCAATGGCCCGGCCCCTGCGCACACTGCTGCAGCCTCCCTGTCCCCCTCAAAAGCATTGCAGTGCTGCACCCAAGCTCAATGTGAACAGGCACCCATGTGTGTCACGCACCTGCCTCCAATCGTGATGCAATGACCCGCCCCCTGCGCACGCTGCCGCTGAACACACAACCAACCACAAGCTCCCCCCTAGTCCAACGTGCTGTTTCCAGCAAAGCTGTGTCACGCACCTGCCTCCAACCGAGCTGCAATGGCCCGGCCCCTGCGTACGCTGCCGCTGAACACACTGCTGCCTAGGCCAAAGGGGCAGTCATTGGCAATGGCGACCGCCTCATCATCAGAGTCAAAGGGAATGACAGTCATCACCTGCAGGCATGCAAAATAATGAAGCAAGTAATGGCCTTTGAGCAGTACACCGATGTGGCCACTGCAGTTACGGACTCACAAGTGGCCTGAGCAAGCCAAAGGAGACAGGGTTTGTGAGTTGTGTATGTGGCAGGGTGATGGCGGCAGTGTACGCAAAAAGTGGCAGTCGTTTGCAATGGCCACTGCCTCATCATCAGTGTCACAGGGAATAACAGTCATCACCTGCGGTTGTGCAATTCAGCAGGCATGCAAGTCAGCAGATCAGAAAAGCAACGGTGTGTACAGAAACATCACCACTACTGTGTGGTGCACAGTTGTACTGGAGGTGTGACAAGGGCAAGGGGGCAAGGGACAGGGTCTGTCTGTGCATGTGTGTGTCGACAGAGGGAGTACTTGGATACATGCAAGCTCACTAAGACTGCCCTACTAGACAGGCAAGCAACAGTGACGTAATCGCTCAGTACCGAGCAGTGCGTCGGTGGCAGGTGGAGACGCTAGACATCATAAACCTGCAGGGAAAGTGCGTTAATGCGAGGTAACTGTGTGTGTGTGTGGGGGGGGGGGGGCACAAGCCCCGAGGGGCAGTCATTGGCAATGGCCACTGCCTCATCATCGGTGTCAAAGGGATTGACAGTCATCACCTGCGCAAATTCAGTCAACAGAAGCAACGGTGTGTTGCGTTGTGCACAGAACATCACTACTGTGTAGTGCACATTCGTAGTGTATGTTTGAGAAGGGACCCCTTGTGGTGTTGCGCTGTCATAGCCTGACTTGCAACTGTGTGAATCTCGAAGTTGTGTCAATCCTTACTTCTGCCAAACAACGCTGAAACGCACTAGGCTGGTGGCAGCATTGACAGCTGTCATCATGAGTCATCTGATGACCAATAGACATGCAGATTATTGTCAGCCTTGTCTCGAGGCAATGGGCAGGTGTGGGCCTGCTCACTACCGTGAGAAACAAAGCCCACAACAACCTGCATGTTTGATGGTCATCAGATGAGACACGACATGCTGCTGGCAACTGGCCCAACCATTGGGCCTGAGCCTTACAGGACAAACTATTTACTAGCTGCCCTCCATTAGGCATGCACGGATGGCATATATGCGCTCAGTCACGGTCCAACCACAGCTGTCATGTCATCTGATGACCAACAGACATGCATCGTATTGTCAGCCTTGTCTCAAGGCAATGGGCAGGTGTGGGCCTGCTCACTACCGCGAGAAACAAAGCCCACAATAATCTGCATGTTTGATGGTAATCAGATGGGACAAGACGTGCTGTTGGCAACTGGCCCAACCGTTGGGCCTGAGCCTCACAGGACAAACTATTTACTAGCTGCCCTCCATTAGGCATGCACGGATGGCATATATGCGCTCAGTCACGATCCAACCACAGCTGTCATGTCATCTGATGACCAACAGACATGCATCGTATTGTCAGCCTTGTCTCAAGGCAATGGGCAGGTGTGGGCCTGCTCACTACCGCGAAAAACGAAGCCCACAATAACTTGCATGTTTGATGGTCATCAGATGAGACAAGACATGCTGTTGGCAACTGGCCCAACCATTGGGCCTGAGCCTCACAGGACAAACTAATTATTATTTGCCCTCCTTCAGGCATGCCCGGATGGCATATGCGCTCAGTCACGGTCCAACCACAGCTGTCATGTCATCTGATGACCAACAGACATGCAGATTATTGTCAGCCTTGTCTCAAGGCAATGGGCAGGTGTGGGCCTGCTCACTACCGTGAGAAACAAAGGCCACAATAACTTGCATGTTTGGTGGTCATCGAATGAGACAAGACATGCTGTTGGCAACTGGCCCAACCATTGGGCCTGAGCCTCACAGGACAAACTAATTACTAGCTGCCCTCCTTCAGGCATGCCCGGATGGCATATACGCTCAGTCGCGGTCCAACCACAGCTGTCATGTCATCTGATGACCAACAGACATGCAGATTATTGTCAGCCTTGTCTCAAGGCAATGGGCAGGTGTGGGCCTGCTCACTACCGTGAGAAACAAAGCCCACAATAACTTGCATGTTTGGTGGTCATCAAATGAGACAAGACATGCTGTTGGCAACTGGCCCAACCATTGGGCCTGAGCCTCACAGGACAAACTAATTACTAGCTGCCCTCCTTCAGGCATGCCCGGATGGCATATACGCTCAGTCGCGGTCCAACCACAGCTGTCATGTCATCTGATGACCAACAGACATGCATCGTATTGTCAGCCTTGTCTCGAGGCAATGGGCAGGTGTGGGCCTGCTCACTACCGCGAGAAAAAAAGCCCACAATAATCTGCATGTTTGATGGTCATCAGATGAGACAAGACGTGCTGTTGGCAACTGGCCCAACCGTTGGGCCTGAGCCTCACAGGACAAACTAGTTACTAGCTGCCCTCCATTAGGCATGCACGGATGGCATATATGCGCTCAGTCGCGGTCCAACCACAGCTGTCATGTCATCTGATGACCTACCGACATGCAGACTATTGTCAGCCTTGTCTGGTTGGTACTAGGCATGTTTAGGCACGCCTACTACCTTGAGAATATGGCCCACAACACAATGCATGTTTGTCGATCATCAGACAAACCAAGACATGCTGCTAGCAACTGGCCACACAAGGTTCACAGGACAAACCAAATCACTATACCCCCTCTGTGCAGCATGCCCGGATGGCACATGGGCTTAGTCACGGTCCAACCACAAGTGAGATTTATTCGTGGCAAGGGCTCTCATCGTGTTTGTCAGTACTTGCACTCAGTGAGCTGCTGCAGGAGAGTGGGGTGAGTGCCCACTGAAAAGCAGCCTTCTGTCGGCAGTGACAGGTGGTGTTGTGGTATCAGCGATCGAACATTGCATGTGTCAGTCACTGGTGTTGTGATGGTTTCCAGCGTCCCTAAGCATAGATGTGACTCATCAAACATGCAATTGTTCGCATGGGTGATTCTGTGGCGTTGAGCAAACCACTGAACTCAGTTTGAGAAGGCATTGGTTCCGTTTGTGGTTTTGGGTTTTGGGTCATTCTGCAGTGCATTTTTCAGCACCCCCGGGAGGGGGGCGACTTGGAACCTTGTTGACAGCTTACCAAACGCAGCCACATAACAAGGTCAACATGACAGTAGGGGGGCACTCAGGTTGGATGCATCTTGGATCAAGAGGCATCAAACCTCAGTGCCCCCCTACTGTCATGTGGACCTTGTTATGTGGCTTCCTTTGAAAAAGCTATCAGCACTGCGGTCAAGTTCATCTTCCTGTCATCAAACATGCAGGTTGCTGCTAGCCCTGGCATGGCGGATGTAGTCCCCACGCGCGAAAACTCCAACAGGCAAGACAGGGCCCACATCAGCCTGCATTTGGAATGCATCCGACCTGAGGAGGGCATTCTTAACGTCTGATTGACCTTATGTGTTATGAGGCTTCGTTTGGAACCTGTCCACACCGCAGGTTCATGTTCCTGCCATCAGACATGCAGGTTGCTGTTAGCCCTGTCGTGGCAAATGTAGTTCTCACTCGCGAGAACGCGATTCGCCAAGACAGGGCCAACAGTAACCTGCATGTTTGGTGGCGGGAACATGAAGGCATAGAACTGGCAGCTTGCTGGGTCCTTAAGACTGTCAATGCGTAACAGTAAGTATGTAAGTCACTACGCCTGTGCAATACCACTCAGAGGCGTGTGCATGTGCATGTCTGGCATGCTAGACTACTCCCCCCCCCCTCTCCCACCTGAGTACTACAGCAGGGGGCACAATGTGTGACAGGTCGGTCAGTCAGGCTCCAGCTGGTGCCCCACCAATGCTGAGCATTGACAGGAGTGCGCTAATGTGGCAACTATCAAAACACTGTGCACAAGGGCAGATGATGTCACATGTGTCTTAGAAGTAGGCATGTGCAAGACACCATCCCCGTCAGCCCCACTCACAGGTCCAAACACCTCCTCATGATAAATGCCTATGTCAGGTGTGACCCCCGTAATGAAGGGGTTCGTATGTTCGTGTGCCCCCCCCCCCCACCCACACACACACAGACCCCCCCCCCCCCACCCCACTCACAGGTCCGAACACCTCCTCATAGTAAAGATCCATGCCAGGTTTGACCCCCGTAATGACAGTGGGAGGGTAGAACTGGCCGCTGCTGCCACTGCTGCCACTGTCAGCCGCCGCTGCTGCCATTGCTGCCGCTGTCCTGCGGGTCACCCGGGTGGGTGTCATGGGTGCCCCATTGCTGCTGCCATTGGCTGAAAGCTGATGGGCGTCACCGTTGACTGCTGCTGCTGCTGCTCCTGCGGGGCCAATGCGGCCACCAGCAAGCACCTGCATGTGGGGTTTGAAAAAGTGCAGAATGAGTGCGGGACAGGCGGGGGAGGGTTAGGGTTTAGGGTTTTGGCTGCTTGGGCCCCAGCAAGAGCAGGAGAAACAGCAAAGGGCTTAAATGATGCCACCATCAACACTCATGTGCTCCTCAGGACCCTCAACTCCTCAACAAGTCCTCAATTCAATAATTTCAACAATTTCAATTTCAAAGATTTCAAGTGCTGGACAAGGTGCGCTGCACCTTGTCAACAGCACCTCCCCCTCTGACGTCCAACCCCTAAACAGTCCCAGCTTACCCTTGCGTGCATCCCTTGCGCCCCCCCCCCTTCCCGCCCCGCGCCCGTTCACCCCCCCCCCCTCCCTCCCCCCGCCAAGCCCCACACCAACACACCTGTGCTCCCTTGCTGACTGCGTCATCGATCAAGCGCTGCACCTTGTCAACAGCACCGGGCATGCACATCGCCCCTGCATCCATTGGGCCTGCACACACACACACACACACTCATCATGGAAACAGTGCCACACATGTGTTGGCAGAAGTGTGCTTGTTCACTTCACTATCCTGCCCGCGCCCCTCCCAGCCTACAGAAAATTCAGCAGTCCCTACCATTCGTACCTGAGGCCGTATGACTGAGGTACAGCCCACGACTGGAGCCTTGCAACCCCCACATTATAGCAGTCCATGCAAATACAGTACGGTAAGTGGGAACAGAGTCCCAACCGCACCATGATCCAGCGAGCCAGGGGCTCATGATGGTGCTCA
Organism: Desmodesmus armatus; assembly: GCA_007449985.2. NCBI lineage: Eukaryota > Viridiplantae > Chlorophyta > Chlorophyceae > Sphaeropleales > Scenedesmaceae > Desmodesmus > Desmodesmus armatus. The sequence goes on from VIIQ02000241.1 coordinate 93,337, forward strand.
GAGGGCCTACTAATGTACCCCAATTTTCAGGTCATGTGTGAGGGGTACAGTACTGGGGCGGTATGCAGACCCCAGCTGTGCCTGTGCTGTCAGGTGCTGCAAGCACTTCAGTAACTGAGTGTGGTACAGGACAATCCAATGTGCGTGGATCGTCATCTACCATAATCAGCGTGTGCAGTACTTGCAGCACCTAACAGATCAAGTACAGCGAGGATCTATCTCGAGATACAGCAAGGAAAAACAAAAAAACCTACAGCAAGCAGTGTCAGCCAGGCCTGTACAAACAATTGTTTGAAACAAACAGGTGAGACCACCGTCTAACAAAAGCAGCGGCTGGCAATTATCAAACACAGCACTTGGTGGACTGCTGCACCCCAGCTGCACCGCACTGATGTATACAGCAAGTGCTTCAGTGACTGATTCAGGTAGATGCCCAGTGGGGACTGATCTACCTCAATCAGCGATTGATGCACCTGCAGCACCTGACAGTGCGGTACAGCTGGGGTGTGCAGCAAACACACAGTGCTGCAAACTCAAGCCTGAGAAAACTTAACTAGATACAGCCAATGACCTACATACCAAATAATGCAGGTCCTACTAGGCTAGCAGTGCCTGGCAATACAACACAGCAGCTGGTAGTTTGCTGCACCGTGCTGGGGCCCAGCTGTACCGCACTGTCAGGTACTGCAAATGCTGTGGTCACTGCTTCAGGAAGATGCCCAGGGATTCTCGGCATCTCCTGTGTGAATCAGCAACAAACGAAGCACCTGCAGCAGCTGACAGTGTGCTAGAGCTGGAGTGTGCATCAAACACTGGTGCGGACTCAAGTCCCAGAGTTTGAATTGCAGCCCATGACCAATAATTTATCATGCAGGTCAATTCCTGGCAATCAACACAGCACGTGGTGGGTTTCTGCACCCCAGCTGTACCGCACTGATGGGTACTGCAAGTGCGTCAGTCACTGATTCAGGTTGGTTTTCTGAGTCAGCAAATGAAGCACCTGCAGCACCCGACGGTGCGGTACAGCTGGGGTGTGCAGCAAACAGAGCTGCGAACAAAAAGGCCTAGAATTTGTCACAGCCGACAACCAATGCCCTCATCATCATGCAGGCCGTATCAGTCCCTGGTCACCAACACAGCACCTAGTGGATTTGTGCACCTCAGCTGTAACGCACTGATGGGTACTGCAAGCACATCAGTCACTGATCCTTTCAAGATCAGCAACCACTGTACCTGCATCAGCTGACAGAGTGGTACTGCTGGGGTGTGCAAGGCCAGGTGCTGCACCGAAGGCCTATCACAACATACGAGATGCAGCCCATCAGCACATACCAGCAGTCCCAGGCGCTAGGGAACATCAATTGACAGCTGGTGGTTTGCTGTACCCCAGCTGTACTGCACTGATGGGTGCTGCAGATGCTTCAATTGCTGGTTCAGAGGAGATGCCGAATGGACTAACGGCATCACCTGTGAACCAGCAATTGGAGCACCTGCAGCAGCTGACAGTGTGGTACAGTTGGGGTGTGCAACAAATGCCAGATACTGTATGTGATGTATTGTTACAGCCCACACCAGTTTTTTTGGCAAACCAAGTCCACGCTGCAGCCCCCCCCCCCCCCCCAGCGCCGCGGGACACGTAGTGCATGACTCACCTGCTCCCAACGTAGGTCCTTGCCGCATTGACTTAGCAATCTCCACGACCTGCAGCACACACCAACACACCATGCCCGTATGAGCGTCCGTGTAGAGCCGTGAGATTCAATAATTTATTTATTTTATGATTATTTTTATTATTTATTTTATGATTATTTTTTATTTTTTAGGCAACTTTTTTAAGCAATTATCTTCCTGTGCTAGTGTGATCATCACCTTCACATGTCCTGTACATGCCTCCCACTGTCAGCCCCACCACCAACACCAGACATGCCCCCCCCCCCTCCCCAAATCTGAACCCCAAATCAGACCAGGAAGAGTGGTAGGCTCCTCAATTCTGGTGTGCTGCAACACCCCAACACACCCAACCTTACAGTAACGTACCTGCTGTGTGAACTTGTCAAAAACTCTGCGCTGCACAAGCCCCCTCCCGTCAGCACCCCCCCCCCCCACACACACACACACAAACCCTGGGACTCAGAGCGCCCCCTCCCCCCCCCCCACCACCACCCAAACTCTCATACGCAGCATGGCAGACACACACCTGCTGTGTGAACTTGTCATAGACCTTGCGCTGCACGATGAACCTCTCACCACTTGCACAGTTCTGGCCGCAGTTCAGGAAGGCAGCCTTGATGGCGATGGGAACAACCTGGTTTGGGGGGCGGGGGGGGGGGGGGGAGATGACAGTGCAAGGTGGTAAGGCGCAAGTCACTTGGTGGCGTCGGTTGTCTGTGCAGGTTTACAAGCACTTGCAGTGGCTCCATGGCAACGAGATCCACCCCAAAAGTCAACACAGAGAGTGGCTTCAGCTGAAAGCCCCCTCCCCCCTCAAACCCCATCTGTGCCATTTCCCCACCTGCTTGAGGTCTGCATCATCGCACACAATGAATGCGTCCTTGCCCCCCAGCTCCAGAGTGACGGGTGTCAACCGCTCCGCTGCTGCCTGCATCACCTTCTTGCCCACATCAGTGCTGCCCACAAACACAACCTGGTGTGATTGTGTCACAACAGCATAGACAACACAGTAAGCAGCAGAGAAACACAGCACAGCATGTCTTTGAAGTTGGAAAGAAGGGTTGCAACCAGTGCTGCCTAAAGCTAAGCCTGGTGTGATACATAATTGCTCGGTACACACACAGCACCCCCCCCCCACACCCATGTACCTGCTGGATGCAAGTCATGCGTCAACATACATGAGCACACACGGCTACTGACACCCTTGCCCCACACACAGCCTCACGACCTTGCCCCCACCCACCTTGTCCACCCCTCCCGTCACGAGGGCGTGTCCTGCGTCCCCGTATCCTGTCACAAAGCGCACCAGACCGGGTGGTGCACCCGCTGCTGCCAGCGCTGCCTCCATAACACGGGAGTAGAAGCTGATGCACCACGAGGCATGCTCTGACACCTGCCAAGGGAGGGGGGGGGGCAACAGGAGGGGGCCATGTTCAGAAGAAAGAGGGGTTAGGGGTTGCAGGGGCAGCGGGCATCACAGCAAGCCTATGCTCAGGAGGTGTGCTCCAGAAAAAAATGGGGAAAGAAGGTGCTCAGGTGTGTTTGTGGGGGGGGGGGGGGGGAGAGGGGGGATAGTTGCTGCCAGTGCTGCCTCCATCACACGAGGGTAAAAGCTGATGCACCAGGAGGCATGCTCTGACACCTGAAGGTGTCACAAAAAGACACTTTGGGGTGAGTCATGTTGAGTCAAAGAGGGGGGGAATTGATGATAGAATGGAGAACAGAAGAGGGGGCCACAGAAGAAGGGGTTGGGAAGAAAAAAGGAAGGACAAGGGTTTGAGGGGTGGGTGGACGGGGCGGCGTGAGTTGGAGAGGTCAGGTTGCGCGCGGGGGGGGGGGGGGGGTCTAACAATGGCAGGGGGGGGTCCAGGCGAGATGCATGTGTTTGGTGAACGAAGGTAAAGGGAAATGGAAGGGGGGCAAAGCTCATCTTGATGAAGATCACACTGCCTGCCATCGTTCACAAATGATGAGCAAGAGAAAGGATAAAGGATCAACCCCGATGCACAAATGCAACACTGGAGAGGGTGGGGGGGGGGGTAAGTTACTGACAAGATGAGAAGGGGGGGGAGAACAAAACAGGGGGAGGGCGGGGGCGAGGGAAGCCTATCCTCTCACTTTGATGACGATTGCGTTGCCTGCCATGACTGCTGCACTGATGGGGTTGATGATGTTGTGTGTGTGTGGGGGGGGGGCAACTTCAGGGCACAATGGTGTTCGACCGGGGGGGGGGGGGGGAGGGGTGTTGATCGTTGGTGGGAAAGTGCGCACATGGAGGGGGGAAAGGGCACATCCTTACCTTGATGACGATTGCGTTTCCCGCCATGACTGCTGCACTGATGGGGTTGATGATGTTGTGGAAGGGCCAGTTCCAGGGCACGATAGCACCAACAACACCCACAGGGACCCACTCAACACGAGCGGACTTGTAGAAGGCCTGCGTGATAGGGTTAAGCAGCAGCAGCAGCAGCAGCAGCAGTGGCGGCGGCGGCAGAGATTCTGAGTGTCTGAAGGGGGGGGGGACTGGGTGTTGGCCTGTTGACCATCAAAAGGGAAATGGGTTTGAGCCACAGCAGCAGCCGTAAAGCACAGATGCGCAATGCTGGAAGGTAGCAAGGAAGCCACGCAAAGAAAAAGCTTTTGGACCCCTCCCTCATCATTGCATGCAATACACCAGCGACTACCCACCCACTCACCATGACACCAGCCCCCCGTTTGCAGGGCTTGAGCACCTCCTCGCCGTTCTTTATCAACCAGTTGAGCTTCTCTACTGTCACAACAATCTCACCCAGTACTGCCTCAAGGGGTGTCTTGCCTGAGTCACGTGATGACACCCTGTGTGATGGGGGGGGGGAGGGGGGGGGGGGGCAAACGAATATGTGTGATGCGGGGGGGGGGGGGGGGGGGGGGGCGGAGAGGGCAGAAGATTTGGGCAAACATATGAGCACAAGTGATGAAGGAGAAAGGGAAGGAGAAGGTAACAACATTCCCACCCAGTACTGCTTCAAGGGGCGTCTTGCCTGAGTCACGTGATGACACCCTGTGTGTGTGTGGTGGTGGTGGTGGTGGGTGGGTGTGGGGGGGGGGGGGGGGGAGGCGCGGAACAACATGTTATTGCAGGCGAGAACATGGGTAAGCGAAGGGGCATGTGAGCACGGCTGAACAGGAGCACCAGTTAGCTGAGGCGGGGAGGCAGGCAAACACATCACTGCTTTGGTAGGCGTCTTGCGGCAGTGCCTCGCAGACAGGCTGTAACTACAGCACCCATCCATCTCCCCCCCCTGTACCCCTCCCCCCTTCCCACACACACTTCACACACTTGCGCACCACCACCCGCCACCCTTCCTGGAGACCTCGCTGCCGGTCCGCCACACTTCCATCCCTTCCTGCTCACTCGCACCCATGTTTCCAGCACTATATTTTCTTTTGCCTCTGCCCCCCCCCCCCTCCCCCCCGGGGGGGGGGGGGGGCAAACACGCACACATGAGATGTATGACGCCCCCATCAGTCCTGCAACGTCAACTAGTCCATGTGGTCAACACCCACACCCACGCACCCACCCCTGCTGCACCCCCAGACCTCTTACCTGCAAATCTCCTGTTGGTGTGTCATGATGTACTTGAGCAGCACCTGCAATAGCTCCCCCCCCTCTCGTCCACCTCCCCAGCCCCTGCCTCGCTGCCATTTGCATTTTTTTGTTTGCGTTCCAACTCAACTTCGCATATGCTGCCCGACCCCAAACGACACACCAAATATCCCCCCCCCTGCTGAACCCCTACGCCTGTTACCTGCAAATTTCCTGTTGGTGTGTGATGATGTACTTGAGCAGCACCTGCAGTAGCTCCCTGCGCTGCTTGAACGATGTCTGACGCCACACCTGGACACACACACAACACACACATATCGGAATGTCACATCCTTGGATGGTTGATGCATTGGCTGGATGCACTCCCTGTGCTAACACATGACACACACTGGTCAGCATGACTGGTCATCATGACGTGTACTTGATGGATGCACTCATGTGTTGCATACATTTGATGCAGGGCTGTTTGAAAGCAAGCATAGCATGAGCAGGGTGTCACGTGCACTAGACCCCGCTATCCACACTCTGCTGCTGCTGCTGCTACACCAGCTGCTGCTGAGATTGCTGCTGCTGAATGACTACTACTGCAGCAACTGCTGTTTCCGACGGCCACGCACGACTGCTCCAGGTGTTGCTGCTGCTGTTGCTGCTGCTGCTCTTCCAATTGATGCTATGAGCCCCGTTGCTGCTGTGCTGCTACAGTTGCTGGAGTTGCATGCTGCATCATCACAAGTGACACCCCCCCCCCCCCCGCACCTGTGCTGCCTCCTTTGCCTCTGCCACCACAGCACGGACCTGCAAGACAGTATAGCAGCAGCAGCAGCAGCAGCAGCAGCAGCAGCAGCAGCAGCAGCAGCAGCAGCAGCAGCAGCAGCAGCAGTTTGAAAGCATGGAACATGCCCTGAGGGTTTGCAGCACCGCATCCTATGTGTGCATGCACTCTGCCAATAATCCCCCCCCACACACACACACACATGTTGCCCACATGCTAGCTGTACATGTATTCTCTCTGCTTAACACACCCAAGGCCTTCCCCCTGTCTGCACATCACCTCTGCTCCACACCTTGGCTCCCTCTTCCGACCCATAGCACCCCTTCCCTCAGCACCCCTGTTGCCCCCTCCCCTAACAGTCAAGAGCCCCCCCCCCACACACACACAACACCGAACGCTAGTCAGCACAGCATACAGCTACAAGGTATGCCCTATGCTTGCAAACAGGCGCACCTCCCCCCCCCCCCCCCCCCCCGCCTCCCACCTTTCCCCTTCCCGCTCAACACAGGGTGGTGTTCCCGGGCACCACATGTGATAACGTCATCGCCAGTGTGTCTCAACAGCTACATAGTGTGCCTTCAGCTGCCACCCCCCCCCCCCTACCCAGGCTGTGCAAAAAAAAACCCACTCCCCACCCCTCTTATGCCCCTCCAAACACATCCCCCTGCCCCTACCTCTGCGACCCACCCGCCATCCACAGTCCCCCCTCCTGACAACTGTGTTTTCCCCCCTCCCCGCCAAACACCCCCCTTGCCGCCCACAAACCAACTCACCTCTGCTGGGTTCGTTGCCTTGGTGTGTCGCAGCAGCTGCATGGTACAATGGACCCCCCCCCCCCCGCTTACCTTGGGGGGATGGGCCAACACACGGTAGCACACTCCACACCCCACACAAACCCACACACCTCACCTAACACCACCCCCCCCCCTCCCTCCACAGAATCCTTGCTCCCTCACCTCTGCTGGTGTCATTGCCTTGGTGTGTCCCAGCAGCTGCATGGTGCTGGGGTCATAGCAGGGGATGCTGTCCTGGGGGGGTGCTGAGGACCCAGGGGTGTATGTCTCACGATCAACCAACACCTCGGCTGATTCATCTGCAGTGTGAGGGACACCATGACACATGATGAGGGCATGATGGGGGGGTGGGGGGTGGGTACATGATGGGGGGGGGGGGGGGGGGTACATGATGGGGGAGGGGGGGGGGGGACGTGGAGCCAAACACAACCAATGCTGTGGGAGGTAGAAAGGATTCTTAGACCAGCAAGAAGCAGTAGGAAGCATCTGCGATGAATTGCAGCAGTGGGCAGTGGGCCCATGGGCAGGTGGCTCCACCACTAGCCACCCACAGCTGCTGGACAGTCTGCTGAGTTTTGTTTCAAACTGTGATTGGGTTCAATTCTATATAGCGAAATCAAAAACAACCACGCCCCTCTGCCCTGTGCTAACACGGGCTCTCATCCATCAACTGCTTTGTACAACAGCAGCCCGCCCAGAGCTGTCAGCGCCTTGCTGATGTTACCGCAAAGCTGCCTGGATCGCAGCCATCGATACATACCTTCCGTAAGAGGGACATTGAGCTCCGGGATCGCCCTGTAGCGCAGAGCATCCACGAGCAAGTACACGATGCCTGCTGTTACGATGGTAACCCCGGCCAGAAGAGCCACCTGATGCAGCTGCAGGCCTTGCAAAGTAGACCAAACATGTTCGAGTAAATCTATCAGCTCCATGAAAGCTGCTGCTGATGCCCTAGAGGAAGATGCAGTTGCTACTGCTGTGGATGGTGATCAAGCTGGAACGAACTTGGGAGAAAGCCACTTAGTAGGTTTGGTGCTACTTGGAGCAATACCAAGCATGCTGCGACCCTTTTGTCGATCAAAGCGAGCGGCATGTGTGTGTGTTGCATTCAAACCTGCCAGACAGCTCAAGCCCTCACTTCAGGAAGTTCTTGGCACACGTTCAGCCTGGCACGGCTGATCAACAGGCACATGAGTCAGCGACGTTTTCAGGCAAAATTTGACATCCCAAAAGGCTCTGATGAGACGAACTCATCAGCAATCATCTGCTATGGTCCTGAGTCAACTGTTGTGCCACCAGTGAGCAACCTGAGCACATACTGCTCTTAGCATTATGACACATGAAGGATAGGGGTGTGATGGTGAGCCCCATCTATAGCCCCACACATGAAGGGTAGGACTCTGATGGGTGAGGCCGTATAAACCGCTCACCAGGGGGCCCGGCCCAGATAGCCCCCTCATTAAATGCAGGGCAAGGGTATGAAGGGGACCGCCCCCAAGCCCCCCCCCCCTCCCCGCGGGTGGTATCAGGGGTAGGGGGCTTGGCAGTGTTGGTGGTCAACTGGTGCCCACCTACTGCCTGCAAACAGCAGCGTTCGCCTGCGCGTCTGCTGACTACCAGATGCAATCTTGGCTGGTAGATAGCTTATTTCACAATGTCGTTGTCACCAGCAGGGTGCTGCACTTGCTCTTGGCTTGAATTGACTTGAATTATGAAGGAAGTGCAGTTTGCCTCAAGTGCACCCATTGATGAGTCCTTCCTCAACATAGTCTCTTGGTGTTACAAACCTTGGTCCACACCCTCCAGTCAACCCAGCCTGTCGGCACATCCAACCTGATAGCAACAAAAGCCAAAGCCCATCACGCTGTGTCAGTGCGTTCGCTGCTTTCGCCGCTGCTGGCTGCGCTGAGCTCTGTAGTCTGTGAAACTGCAAACTTTTGTGCACGCCCTCCAGGAAACCCAGGCTGTCAGCACAACAAACCTGAGCAAAAAATACCGCGCACCATGCTGTATGTCAGTGCTGCTGTCAGTGCCGCCGGCACCGTGCCAGGCTGGCACACAGCCAGCAGAGGCAAAACTTCTGCCTCTGCTGGCTGCGCTGAGCCAGCCTTCGTGCCCCTCTGCTGCCCCGCATCGTACTGTACCACGGTACTGCTTCCGCAAGGCCGCCTTGCAGGCTGCAGCAGCAGCAAGGGCTGACAATAAACTGGTGCAACCAACAACCAAAGCCCACAAACGTGTGAAATCATGAAGTGATCACCAGTCGAGATACAAAAAGCATTGATGGAAGGACCGTGAGCCATGATGCGTCACAGGGGGCACAGGGACCAGCGCCACAGCGAAACCTCTATCTGCATTCTGTCGACACTCGTCCTGTGGCCCAGCCAGGACTCTTTGACCCTGCTGCATGTGCGCACACCCAACAACTCGACAGCACGGTGTCCGAACGCTGTGTCAGTGCGTGTGCTGCCTGCGCTTTGGCTGCTTGCGCTGGCCCGCCTTCGTCCCTTTCTGCTGCCCCGATGCTGCTGCTGCCCCCCTCGCCGGCCTGCTGGCGCTGCCACTGCTGCTGCTGCTGCCTGCACCCCCAGCCCCCACCCGCTGCTGTCCCTGTGACACCCCACTGCTGCCACCGGCGCTGGCGCTGTAGTAACCGCTGCCGACCCTCCTGATGTGCGTCACGACCACCCACAGCCAGATACCCAAGACCACATCAAACCAAAGGGCGTTGGGAAGCTCCTGACGCATCGTGAGAATTCGCGCCCCGAACTGCTTCGCACCGACGCACATCCGCTCCCAAAAGCGCGGGAAACGACGTGCGAGGCCCCACTCCAACGCATCCCACCACTGAAACCAGATAACAGTCCGCTCCGTTGGGCCGTACACGCCATAAAACGGGGGCTGCTTTTGGCCACGCAGCGCTCCCGGGGCGTTGCAAAATGACAGCGACAAATCTTGGATGATGTAAGGCGGCAGTACATACACAAACACGGTGTGCAAGAACAGCCATGCAGGAGAAAGGATCGCGAACTTCAACACCTGCCAGAACATAAAATCCAGGGCATTGCCGGTATATCCAAACGCAGGTAGTAACGGCCACAGCCCTGCGATCATACTCAACACGGTGAGCAGCAGCTTTGCCCCGAGCTCAACAGGCATGATAACAATGACTTTAAAAAGAATTAACATCACACCAAGGCAAGGAGACAGCACGTAATCCACACAGCGACCGACGCCCAACAGTACCCACAGCGGCAACCCGATCAGTCTACGGAACTCCGAAGTATCTTCATCCGACAAACTGAAATCAAGCTCATCAAATCCGTCCCGCACAGCCCACACCACCAGCGATACGACATAACTTACGTAATACGGTACAGTAGAGGGGAGCCCTACGAGAGCCGAGGCGGAAAGAGCCCCTGCAACATACACCACCCAGCACAACTCGTAGAGCACAATATCCGCATACCACCAGAGTCCAAAGTGACTCACAAACCGGTGGAAAACAGCGGGGGCCATAGCGACCAGTAGGCATTTCAATTCATTTTCAGTCCAGCCAGTTGAACAGGTTGTGTCTTGTCCCTCAAAGTGCTGCTGCTGCTGCTGCTGCTGCTGCTGCCGCCGTGCGCGCTGTGTCTTGCGGTTGTGCCACCAGTCGCTGATGAAGACCAAGGCTCCTGTTGTCGACTGCAACCACAGCACAGACATTGTGTCTCCAAGAAACAGCTCCTGCAGAAGCCCAACAACAGGTCAGACAGTTAGCAGAGATCCTGAAAATGCTGAAAGAATATGGCATCATCTACAATATGGTACGGATAAGCAACTTACCATCAACTCTTAATCACTTGTCAAAACAAGTGACAGCACAGCGTCATAACAAGTGACAGCACAACGTCATATCAATAGTTGTTTTCAGATGCTTTCAGGTCATGTGTCAACACTCACGCAATTCCAATGATACCTACGCACCTGCAGCTGTAGTAGTATGACTGTGTGGGCCCAATCTTCTGGCTCATCAGAAAACAGGCACAGCGCACTGCCACCAACAGCCAACACAACCTGCAGAGCACAGCAGTTTGGGGCCGGGGGGGGGGGGGGGAGGGGGGCACAAAAGGTTGTCAGGAGAGGAGAGGGGGGGGGGGGCTTTGTGTAGACGGACACAGCGCATTGCCACCAACAGCCAACACCACATGTTAGGGAGAGAGGAGAGAAGGACATTTAGATATACGGAAGGGACAAAGGGATCGGGGGGGGGGGGGGGGGAGGGGGGTTGTAAGGGAAGGGGGTGCCTTTGTTTAGACCGGCATAGCGCACTGCCAACAACAGCCAACACCACCTGCAGGACGGATACATTTGGGAGCGGGGGGGGGGGGGGGGGGGGGTAAACAGAAGGTTGTGAAGAGAGGAGAGAAGGAAAGTGACAGACATGGGAGGGACAAAGGAATGGGGGGGGGGGGTGAAGGGACCCCCCCCCCTCTCCCCCCCCCCCCTTGCCCCCTTTGCGCCCCCTGCCCCCTCCCCCTTCGGCACCCTCTCCTCCGGGCCCCCTCGCTCTCTCCCCGTCATACAAACGCCCCCCCCCCCCCCCCCCACACACACACACACACACACACCACACCACCACCACCACCACCACCACCACCAACCCTAACATGCGTACACACACCGGTCTGACACAAGCTCACCCCCCCCCCCTCCCCTCCCTCCCCCCCCCCCCCCCCCCAAACAACCTACCCTGATCAGCCAGTTCCATCCTGGCAGTGTGCCCTTGAAGACCAACCAGTGTAGCAAGCTCCAGGCCAGGCTCACCACCAGCAGCAGCACTGCGGCAGCAGCAGCAGGTATAGGACACAAGACATACGATGACATATGCAGACGGCTGTAGCTTTCGAAAGAAACGGCTGCCCACCCAGACAACATGTTGTTCCAGTAGCGGTTGATACAGCTGCGACAGCAGCACCATTGATGGGAACACATGCGTGATAGCAGCACCAACCCCCACGTGACACTGTAGATGACCCCTCCCTCCCTCCCTCCCTTCCTCCCTCCCATTGCGGCCACAGCCTCCTCTCCTCCTTTATCCCCCCCCCCCCCCCCACCCACTCCTCCTTTCAACCCGCCCATCCCCCCTCCCCTCTCACATGTATCTGCATATAAGCCTGGGAGGAACTCAGGCTGTTCCTGCTGCTTTTTCGTCTCCTCAAGCTGCTGCTGCTGCTGCTGCTGTTGCTGCTGCTGCTGTTGCTTGTCCTGCTGCTTGTTGTGCTGCTGCTTGTCCTGCTGTTGCTGCTGCTGCTCCCGCTGGTGCTGTGCCTGGCGCAGGTAGGCTGTTGCTGCTGCCGTTGCTGCTTCGTGCTGCTTTTGCCGCGTGGTCTCTGCTGCTGCTGCTGCTGCTGCCTCTTGCTGCTGTTGCCCTGTTGCTGCCGCTGCAACAACCACCTCCTGCTTAGCAGCTTGCTGCTGCTGCTGCTGCTGCTTTTGTTGTTTCAGCCGCTTGACTTCTGCTGCTGATGCTGCTGCTGATGCTGCTGCTGCTGTTGCTGCTGTCAGCGATTGCTTCTGCCGCCGCGCCTGTTGCTCAGCATCTGTCGCTGCAGCCGCCTGCTGCAGCTGCAGCTGCCGTTGCCGTTCAGCCGCTGCTGCTGCTGCTGCTGCTGCTGCTGCTGCTGCTGCTGCCACCTCCTGCTGCTGCTGCTGCTGCTGCCACCTCCTGCTGCTTTTGTTTGAGCCGCTCAGCCTTTGCTGCTGCTGCCGCCGCTGCCTCGGCTGCTGCTTCTGCTGCTGCAGCAGCAGCTGTCGCAGCTGCTTCTGCTTCTGCTGCCTCTGCTGCCAGCGCCTGCTGCTGCTGCTGCTGCTGCTCTTCCTCCCCCTGCGCCTCTGCCACGGTTGCTGCTGCTGCTGCTGCCTCCTCTGCTGTGAGCACTCTGCAGTTCATTGTGAGCTTCCCTGTCCTGCTTTTGAACTTCACCCCCTCTGCCTCACAGTGTATGGGCACTGCCAGCTGCAGCTGCAGGTGGTAGTGGTGGGGGACATGCACTGTAATCGTGTCGGGGGGAGTGATGCGCACGCTGATGTCATTGGCAGAGGTGACACCTGCAGCAAGGGGCAGGGAGTAAGATGAAGGAGGGGGGGTCAAGGGCGGCTTCCTTGTGTGTTGGAGGCTTGGACGGTAGGATTTCCAGTCAATACTTTGCGAATGAAAGGTTTATAGGTGTTGTGCATTGCAACCCTCCCCCCCTGCCTACCTGTCAGTTGCACCTGCAGTTGCACCTGCTCCTGACCCCACCAGCATCCACAACACGCAGCACATGGCGCGGCACCTGCAGCAGCAGCAGCAGCAGCAACCTCAGCAAGAGTGGGTTTGACACTTACTGCCTTGAACGATCTGCCGCGCTGCTTCTGGTACCATGTGCTATGTGTAGTTGACTGAGCTGCGTTCGAAGAGCTTCTGCGAGCAAACATGAACTGGGCACATGTGAGTTGTACAACTCAAGCTTCAAGCTTCTGCTGCCGCTGTCCTCCTTGGCTTACCTCCAACGCCGCAGGGTCCTCCACGCCCGTCATCGAGATGAGACAGTGTTTGAAGTGTGTTGTCGGTCACATCTGAATGCAACGGAAGCGCATGCACGCAGGCATCTCTGTTCAGATCACTGTGCTGTTCAGGTCACTGTTCTGTTCATGGCGGGGACAGGCAGTCCTGTACACAAAGCAGGTAGATTTAAAACAATATTGAGCAAATGTAAGTATTGCAGCATTTGCTGCGAAGTAGCTGCCCTGTACCTGTCTTTCGAAACTGTCATTACGTACAAACTGACATGATGACTCCTGCCAGCGCCAAACAAGGCGCACCCCACCTTCCTGTGTCAGCCATTATCTTCAGGTAAATTCTCGCCTTCACCCGTGAGTCTTCGCTTGCGGGCCAGTAGTTCCAACTTGACGGTGATCAATTGCAATCCAACTTGCTGTGCTTCTCCCCGCTGTTCGATTTCAATAGTGACGTGAAGGCAGATGCATTAGCTGTGATATGGTTGCCGAGCAGGACTCTGCAACGCTGGAGGTGAGCCAACCACAGTACCTGCCCCAACTGCTGCAAGCAAACCTTGGACATGTGCCCAGCTCATGTTCGCTCGCTGAGGCTCCTGAAACGCACATCAATCTTTTTTTGATAGCGTTATACACCACAGAGCAGCGCAGCAGATCGTTTCAGGCAGTAAGTGCCAAGCTGAGGTTGCCGTCCGCTGCTGCTGCTGCAGGTGCCACGCCATGCCGTGCGTGTTGTGGATGTTGGTGAGGGGCAGCAGCAGGTGCAGCTGCAGGTGCAACTCACAGGTAGGCAGGGGAGGAGTTTGTTGCTAGTGTGCACACCGTGACCCCTGCTGTCTTGAACTGCAAGCATACCACAATTTAAACAAATTTGAACCATACCTGTGCTGGTCGGTCATGCTGACTCAACATGGCCTGCACCCACCACTTTTTGAGTCCTTGTATTCTGCAACGCTCCGGGCCAGGAAACCCCCAACTCCCCCTCGCGTCCTCCCCCTCCCCCCCCCCCCCCCCTTGCTGCAGGTGTCACCTCTGCTTCGTGCATCAGTGTGTGCATCACTCCTCCTGACACAGTCACCATCCACGTCCCACACCGCTACCACCTGCAGCTGCAGCTGGCAGTGCCCATTAACACCACAACAGAGCACGTGAAGTTCAAAACAAAGACAGGGAAACTCACCATGAACTGCACAGTGCTCACAGCACAAGAGGCAGCAGCAGCACGGGAGCAGGATGAGCAGCAGCAGCGGCTGGAAGAGCAGGCAGCAGCAGCAGCAGCAGCAGCAGCAGCAGCAGCAGCAGCAGCGGCAGAGGCTGAGCAGTTGCGTCTGCAACAGCAGCAGCAGCAGCAGCAGCAGCAGCAGCAGCAGCAGCAGCAGCAGCAGCAGCAGCAGGAGCGGGAGAGGCAGGCTGCAGCTGCTGCGCTCAGCCAGCAGCAGCAGCAGCAGGAGCAGCAGCAGCAGCAGCAGGTGCCACTTGTAGAAGAGGATGGGAAACGGCGTTCGCTGAAGGAGAAGGCAGCGTCACTGGTGACAGTGCATGCCGAGCAAGTGGGTTTGCGGCATGCAATAGCAGCAGGCGGTGCCAACTGCGGCGGGGCAAAAAGAAGGAAGCGGCTTTGAGAGCTGAAATACGGCGGCTGGAGCAGCAGCAAGCAGCAGCAGCAGCAGCAGCAGAGGCTGAGCAGTTACAATTGCAGCAGCAAGAGGAGGAGGAAGCAGCACTACAGGCTGAGCAGCAGCGATTGAGGCAAGAGATGGCAGAAAATCAGCAGAAGATATCAGCACTGAAGAAGAAGCAGAAGCTACAGCAGCGCATGGTGAGGCTCTGCCCAGCTGCGCTGTGCTGCGCCTGTGTCGCACTGGCTGTCGCCGTCTACATCCGATGTAGATAAGGCTTATCGCACGGCTGGCCAGTTGGCACTAGGGTGGTGCTGGCAGCTAGGAGGATACCAGTCGTGACAGAGGTTGCAGCAGCTGCAGCAGCGTGGTGATGGTTGGATGCTGCGCTGTTTTGTGCCTGTGTCGACACACGCGACGTCGTCCTGGCTGTCGCCATCTACCTCCTCATTGCCGCGCACTGCTGGCAGCCTGCCGCCAAAGTTGGCACTAGGAAAATAGCAGTCGTGACTGTAGAGGGTTGCAGGTGGTGACAGGCAGATGGCCATGGGACAAGGTCCACAGGCTTGTGTCGACACAAGGGACGTCCCAGTGATACCAGGCTATAGCCCTATCTAGAAACAGTAGCAGGTCAGGGGGGCACTGACGGTGCCAGCAGCTGTAGCAGAGCTGCGAGCAGGCAAGGGAGGGGACAGCCGCAGCGACTGGCAGACTATTTTCACTGCTGTGCTGCTGTGCTGAAGCTGTTGCTATGGGGTCTTGGTCTTGGTCTGATCATGTCAGGCCCATTAGTTATGCCATGCACGGTAGTCGCAGTGGTCCACACGACAAACCTCCACAGGCTTGTGTCCCAGTGTTGCCAGGCTGGGAGGGACAGCAGCAGTAGGTCAGGGGGCCACTGATGGTGCCGGCAGTTTCAGTAGAGCGCTGCGAGCAGGCAAGGGAGGGTGCAGCAGCAGTGACTGGCAGATTTTTATAATGCCGCGCTGCTGTGCTGAAGCTGTTGTATGAGGTCTTGCATTCGATCTGATCATGATCAGTCAGATTTGTACACAACGGTTGGTGACATGCTGATGGTCGGGGGTCGGGTTTCACAGGCTTGTGATCCTAGGGACAGCAGCAGGTCGGGGGTAGGGGGCACTGATGGTGCCGGCAGCTAGGAGGATAGGGCGTTGCTGGTAGTGACAGGCAGATGGTCAGGGACAGCCGGTGGGGGTACCCCCTGGGAACCCTCAAGAACAGTATATGTTCAGGGGATGGGGTTCACAGGCATGTGCCCACAGCCTAGTGTCTGTATCAGGGACAGCAGCACCGTGACGGTCAGGTCAGGATAGCAGTCGTGACTGTAGAGGGTTGCGGGTGGTGACAGACAGATGGTCAGGACAGGGGGTTTCCGGGCCTGCGTCCCTAGTAGGCAGTGTTGCCAGGCTAGGAACAGCTATAGGTCAGGGGTGGGGGCACTGATGGTGCCGGCAGCTGCCGCAGGGCTGTGAGTATGCAGGGCAGGGGGCAGCAGCAGTGACTGGCAGAATGCCAGAGGGTGTTGCAAGCCTGCATCACTCATCCGGTTGTATGTACATATACAGTGTGGATGTGTACACATGTGCTGAGAAATGGGGCACATGTCTGGGGGCACTGGTGTACACCACTGGTGTCCAGTGAAAGCAGCAGCCTGATGCATTGAATGCTCAGTCTGGTGCAGTAGCTGGGTTCAATCTAGGCAACTGGTTGCAGGTGTTGGGCAGGACTCGAGTCAGGGTCGTCCTCCCCTGTCCCCCTATATAGGTATGTCGGATCTCTGTTTGGCTCCAGAGTCACTGTATGATTACAGGACAACCACTTCTAGCCATCAAGGCGGGTTGTGGGAACAATGGATTCTCATTCAATATCCGCATGCTGTGAAGCAGCTTCCTTGTACCTGTCCACCGAAACTGCCATTACGTACGTGAAATCTGTTACGCAACAACCTGCCAACATGGCCCCATGGCCGAGTCAACATTGCGTGTGAAGCAGCGAGTATTTGAAAAGACATTTGCGGTGACTGATTGTCGGTCCTAGCTTGCGGGGCAGCAGCTCCCAACTTGGCGGGTGCTGCTCTAGTTTGCTCCTCTGCTGTCCGTGAGTGCTTCCAGCTTACGTATTGCTGCATCAGTTCTTCTAATGGCTGTAGAGGAGGACTCCTCAACGCTGGAGGTAAGCGAAAGACAACAACTTTCCCAACCACCAACTACTATCCACATCCAGCAGACCTTGGACAGGTGCCCAGCTCGTAATTGCACGCCCAAGCCTCACGAAACCCGTCCGTTCAACCACCAACATCAACAACACCAGCATAGTCCCGCTGCGCAGCAGTACATGCACCTAGTGTCAAAGAAGCAACCGTGCTAGTTGCTGCCACTGCTGCTGCAGGTACCACGGCATGTCGTGCGCTTGGTTGATGCTGGTGGTGGGCAGGAGCAGGTGCAGCTGCAGGTGCAACTGACAGGTAGGCAGATGAGGAGGGACAGCCACACACACACACACACACACACACACACACACACACACACACACACACACACACACACACACACCACACACACACACACAACACACACACACACACACACACACACACACACCACACACACACACACACACACACCACACACACACACACACACACACACACACACACCACACACACACACACACACACACACACACACACACACACACACACACACACACACACACACACACACACACACACACACACACACACACACACACACACACACACACACACACACACACACACACACACACACACACACACCACACACACACACACACACACACACACACACACACACACACACACACACACACACACACACACACACACACACACCACACACACACACACACACACACACACACACACACACACCACACACACACACACACACACACACACACACACACACACCACACACACACACACACACACACACACACACACACACACACACACACACACACACACACCACACACACACACACACACACACACACACACACACACACACACACACACACACACACACACACACACACACACACACACACACACACACACACACACACACACACCGTCTTTACTGTCTTGAAGTGCAAGCATACCACAATTTGAGTCATACCTATGTTGACCCATCATGCTCAGCACTATGAGTCAGGCTGACTCAACATGGCCTACACCCGGCACTCTTTCAATCTTCATCTCCTGCAGCGGTCCGGGCCAAACAACTCTCAAGTCAACCCCTACCCCCCACGCACCCCTTCCTGCAGGTATCACCTCTGCCGCCGCCATCACCGTGTGCATCACTCCCCCCGACACAGTCACCATCCACGTCCCCCACCGCTACCACCTGCAGCTGCAGCTGGCAGTGCCTATCCATGCTACAGCAGATGGTGTGAGGTTCAAAAGCAAGACAGGCAGACTCATCATGAACTGCAGAGTGCTCACAGCAGCTGCAGCAGCAGCAGTCTGGGAAGAGGAGGAGCAGCATCAGCGGCTGGGATTAGAAGCGGCAGCAGCAGCTGCAGAAGCTGCGCGGCTGCAACAAGAGCAGCAGCAGCAGGAGAGGCAGGTGACAGCAGCAGCTGCACCTGACCACAGTCTCCAGCAGCAACAGCAACAGCAGCAGCAGGAGCAGCAACACGAGAGGCAGCTAGCACCTTTGCAGGATGAGAAGAAGCGAAGGGGGCAGAAGGAGCTGGCGGCCTCACTGGTGACAGGGCATGTCAGCTTGGTAGGTGCGCGGCATGCAGCAGCAGCAGCTGGCGTCAAGCTTCAGCGGGCAAAGAAGGACTTGGCAGCAGCGAAAGCTGAAAAGCGACGGCTTGAGCGCGAACGAGCAGCAGCAGCAGTAGCGGCAGAGAGCAACACGCTAGCACAGGAGGCAGCTGCAGCACACGCTGAATCGCAGCGTCTGAAGCAGGAGATGGCAGCAACAGCAGCATGCCTGAAGAAAGAGAAAGCAGCAGCAGCAGCAGCACAACCCAAGACGTCACCACCCATGCAGGCAGGAGCAGCAGCAGCAGCAGAGCCCAAGACACCACGGCAAAAGCAGGCAGCAGCAGCAACAGTACAGGTAGCAGTGGCCAGGACACCAGCACCAAAGCAGGCAGCAACAACTACAGCAGCAACAACAACAGCAGCAGCAGCAGCAGCAGCAGCAAAAGCAAAAGCAGAGGCCAAGATACCACAGCAAGCAGCACCACCGGCAGCAGCAGCGCTCACGGTACCAGCATCAAAGCAGGCAGCAGCGGCAGCAGCAGCAGAGCCCAAGACACCACGGCCAAGAAAAGCAACACCACCACCACCAGCAGCAGCAGCAGCAGCAGTGCCCAAGACACCAGGAGCAAGTCAGACAGCAGGGCCGCTGCTAGCAGCAGCAGCACCAGCAGCAGCAACAGCAGTGCCCAAGACACCAGGAACAAATCAAACAACAGCGCTGCTACCAACAGCAGCAGCAGCAGCAACAGCAGGGCCCTTCAGATACCGCTGCAGGCTGTCAGCAGGAGTCATGTCAGCAGGAGTCACATGGGCCATGTGCCAACGGCGAGCTGCTGCAATGCAGCGGCTCAAGCAAGCAGCAGCAGAGATGGAGAGGCAGCAGCTGCGCTACAGGCATAGGGTCGAGACAGCGCTGCTGTGCTGCGCCGTTGTCGCAGTGGCTGGCGTCCTCTACTGTTACCCCATCAGCCTCTGAAAATGATGGAGGTTGTGGTGGTCACAGGGATGTGGTCAGGAGAAGGGGTTTGCACGGACAACAGCAAGCAAGGCGCGGGGGGGGGGGGGGGGGGGGGGGGGGGGGGGCTGGTGGTGCCACAGCAGCAGCAGCAGCAGCAGCAGCAGAGTAAGGGAGGTTCGACAGCCTTGTGGAAAGCCTGCCTGATCGGGGTGCAGGCTGTCGGGGGGAGGGGGGTGCAGGCTGTGTACAGCAGTACTGCGTGCTGAAGAGTGGGGCACGCCAGTCTCTGTGGCAGCCCTGCTTCGAAATCTTACCAAGTTAGGTCAGGTGCAGTGACCAGGTTTGACCTCTTGATACACGGGTTGGTCGTACGGTGTTTGTTGCTTGAAACACACTCAGTGACTGCCACGCTGCTGGTGGTTGCAGGACCAACTGGTCTGCTCATAAGAAGAGTTGACAATCCCGCAGGTCCCACCTAGCATATCAACCAGCATCTTACAGTTTGACTCTTGTAACACAGCAGGTGAAGTCCATGGGTGCTGTGATTCCTGTGCACAGCCTGTGAAGCGACCCAGGCCTGGTGGTTGAATCACCTTAGTCACAGTCAGGTTCTTGCACTTGCAGAGACGACAAAAGCAGCCCGTAGTCGGCATTGCTATTGCTGTCACTGTACGTCGTGTATTTCTCGTTGCCACACGCACATGGACAGTTGCCACACAAACAGTCGATCTAGATCTGGCATGTCGGAACTTGCCCGGAGCGTCCCGTGCGTCAACCCAATATATGTTTTGTTTGTCTGACCAAGATGGATCGTGATGGAGCGGCTGAAATGGATGAAGTGCCTGCATTGGAGGTGAGACTCCATCAGGAGGGAAACTGACTCCCCATCAGCAACATCCCAGCCCACACCAACAGCAGTCCTCGCTCGCTCAAGCCTTAGATAGGCCGTGTGTTTGATTTTGGAGCTGACCTTTGACACACAGCAGTGACACAGAGCAATGCAAACGGCGCCGCCACAGCTACACGTCGTGCTGCTGCTGCAGGTGCCGCACCATGCCGTGCGTGTTGTGGATGTTGGTGGGGGTCAGGAGCAGGTGCAGCTGCAGGTGCAACTAACAGGTAGGCAGGGGGGAGGTTGTTGCTAGTGGGCACATGCCCGTATTTGCTGATAGTCTCTCAACGCAATTGGTGGAACCCCTTGGTACCACAGCCAGCGCTGCATGACCAACTAAAACCCCCAGCTCACCTCGTTTTCCTGGCCTTCATGAACTTCATCATCCAACAACCTCACACAAATGACCACACCAACCTTGAGGCATCTGACTCCCTTGACCTTGAAACTCGTCAGTCGAACCCAATCGTCACCAGTAGGGGCAAAGGCACATTCACCCGTGTGCAAGAGGACACCAACAAGCAAAAAATACTCTCATCTACCTGCCACACACACCCTCCTCGCCCCCCCCCCCCCACCCTCACCCCCCACCCCCCACCCCCGCTCCCACAGGTGTCACTTCAGCAGCGGACATCACCGTGCGCATCACTCCCCCGGACACGATTACAGTCCACGTCCCCCACCACTACCACCTACAGCTGCAGCTGGCAGTGCCCATACACTGTGAGGCAGAGGGGGTGAAGTTCAAGAGGAAAAATGGGCAGCTCAGCATGAACTGCAGAGTGCTCACAGCAGAGGAGGCAGCAGCAGCAGCAGCAGCAGCAGCAGCAGCAGCGGCGGCAGCAGCAGTGGGGAGGGAGGAAGGGGACGTGCAGCAGCAGCGGCAGCAGCAGCAGTTAGTAACAGCAGCAGTGGCTGAGCGGCTGAGACATCAGGAAGATGATTGGGAAGAGGCAGCAGCAGCAGCTGACTGGCAACAGCACGATCACCAGCAGCAGCAGCAACAGCAGAAGCAGCAGCAGAGCGCAGTCAAAGAAGCTGCGCAGCAGCAGCAGCAGCAGCAGCAGCAGCAGCGACAGCAGCAGCAAGAGCAGCTGGAGCAGCAGGAGAGACATGAGAGGCAGCATGCAGCGACAGCAAAGGCTAAGCAAAGGAAGCAGCAGCAGCTGGCGCTAGCAGCTGCACCGGAGGCTGGACAGCAGCAGCAGCAGCAGGGATCAGCACGACTGTCCTGGGGCTTGCCATCATGGGAAGGTGAGGACCAATTCACTTTGCAAGATGGGTTTGGGCCTTTCATGTGTGTACTGTGTATGTGAGTGATTGTGTGTCTTGCTGCAGGCCTGCTGGATCGGATGGTCTTGGCGCCCCAGGCGGTAGTGTTGCCGCCCCCCCCCCCCGGGCACACACACAGTCAAACACACCTGCCACCATCACCCTGATGCAGTGATAACCATGTGTGTATGTGTGCATTTTGTTTGTTGCTGTAGGTCTGCTGGATCTGTCAGTGTGCGTGCCTCCAGTGGTGTTCCCCCCTCCCTCCCCACCACACACCCCTGCCACCACCAACCTAATACAATCAGTAATGCAGTGGATTACCATGTGTACATGTTGTGTGTTGCTGCAGGTTTGCTGGATCTGTTGGTGCGTGTGCCCCCAGTGGTGGGGTGTCTGCTGACCTGCCTGCTGGTCTACTCGCTGTGGCTGTGGCTCCCTGAATGGGAGTGGACCATAAGGGTGGGTGGAGGGGGGGGATCTTGAGGGGGGTGGTGTGTGTGGTGGGGAGCGAGTGCTGGGGATTGAAGGGTGGCCCGGGGTGGGGCGGGGGTGATGTGGAGAAGGGTTACCTAGCATGGAGTGGATCATACGGGTGGGTGGACGCGCGAGGGGGCATGGAGAGGGGGGCGGAAAGCTGGGGCCAGGGAGGAGGGGCCTTGAGCCGGGGTGTGTGTGTGGCGGGGGGGGGGGGGGCTGCCAGTGTGTGTGTGTGTGGGGGGGGGGGGATGGGTGTGAAGGGGCCTGGAGGGGGGGGGGGCACTGTCGGGCGGGCGGGGGGGGGGGGGGGGGGGGCTTGTGTATGCTGGGAAGGGGGGTGAAGATGGGCATTCGGAGTGTGGGTGGCCTCCAGAGTTCACAGTAGGGCGAAGGGGGTGTGGACACTGAGTGTGTGGGGGGGGGTGAGGAGGTTTGAACTTTGATTCAATCTCACACACACTCCTGAGCATTTCTGCCTGTCAGTAGGTTTGCGTTGCCTTGACTCAAAGTCAGTAGCTTACACACACCCCATGTCACCGGTCGCCTGTCCCTGCTGTTGTCTGCTTGCAGGTGTCGTTCACTGCTGCCGGCAGTCTGCTGTGCCTGAGGTCTCAGAACCCTTACCCCTACGGCTGCACCATCATGCTGGCGGCAGTGCTGGTGAGTGCTTGCGATCGATTGGTTGAGCGCTTGTACTGTACTGCAGTGTACTGCACTACACTGTACTGAACTACACTGTACTGTCATCACTGGCTGCTGCAGGACTTGTGCCTGGCAGGCAAGATGTCACCAATGTATTATGGAAGCGTCCTGTACTGTGCTGGACTACTGACTACTGTAGTGTCGTGCTGCAGGTTCTGTTCATGCTGTTCATGGCACCATAGCGTTGGTTGAGTTGCTATGAAGTTTTTTCCTGCACCATGCTGTGCTGTGCTGCGATTTATTGTGTCAGTCTATATTGTGGCTACTGTTGCTGCTGCTGCAGGACCTGTTCTTGGCTGGTACCGGTCGTATGCTGCACTTCCTGCCAGCAACAGCCTTCTGGAACCTCAGCAGCGGCTGGTGGTGTAGGCGCAAGCAGCGACAGCGCTTACAGCAGCAGCAACAGCAGCAGCAGCCGCCGCCACCAACGACTCAGCAGCAGCGTACGGTGAACTTCTGCAAATGTCTGCTGGCAGCGCTGGCCCCTGTGATGTTCCACCGGTTTGTGAGCCACCTAGGGCTCTGGGGGTCGTTGACCTCATAACGATGGAGCTGTTTACTCTCGCGGTTTTCTTGGTTGTCCTAGTTGTGGCTGCTTTCCTGGCCCTGCCATATATCGTACCGTTCCTTTTGTGGGCTGTGCGGGAAGGGTTTGATAAGCTGGGTGACTTCCTTGCGAGCGAGGACGTAACCGAGCTGGGAATGCTTGTCGGGTTCCCGGTGTGGGTACTGATGGGTGTTGGCCGTTTGGTTGTTGGAATCGTGGATTTCGTGCTGTTCCTTACGTTTGGTTTGGCCTTCGCGCTTATGGAAGATATATGTACCCTTGGCGCGCATGTGCTGCTTCGGCTGTGCGCCGCAGCAACGCCGTGGTTTGCCACATTCGGTCCTGTTGCGGATTCCCTTGGCTCTGTCTTCTGGCCGGCGATGAGTCTGGCGATCGGGATGCCGATCGGGTTCGTTATGCATTCGTTCGGAGTTTATATTCTGCCGCCCGATGCTTTCAGCGACATCGGCTGGGAGCTTTGTAACGCTCCCGGGGGGCTCCGAGACCTGACCCGTACGTACGGGACTTACGGTCCGCAGGCGGAGCCTCTTTCAATACTCCAATGGTGGTATGCGTTGCAGTGGGGGGTCGCACGTTGGTTCCCGATGTTCTGGGTCCGTGCGTGTGCTTCGGTCGAGTTTTTCGAGGGGTTGAGTGCACAGAAGAGGGCGGTTGTGCCAAATTCCTTCACGTGGGATGTGGTCCTGTGTGTTTGGATGTGGCTTATTCTCAGACACGCTCAGAGGGCCAGCAGCAGCAGCAGTGGTGGTGGTGGTGTGGGTGGTGGGTCTCAGGGCTTACTGGCAGAGCAGCAACAGGGTGGGCGGGGGGAGGGTGGGGTCGGCACTGATGGTACCGGCAGCAGCAGCAGCAGTGGGATGAGCAGGCAGGAGAGGGGAGGGCTGTCGGCGGTGCAGAAGGATGCGCAAGCTGGTCAGCGCAAGCAGCACAGGCGGAAGCAGCAGCGGGTGTGCTGATACGCCAATGTGTGGGCGCTGCACAGAATGGCATGAACCTGTGCGTCAAGCTGCCACTGTCTGCTTGCGCTGCATGCATGCCTGCTCACCAGCCTGTGAAGGTGGTCTAACAACCTTGAACACCACAGTCTCAGAATGGGCAAAGGCGGAAGCAGCGGGGCCGCTGATACGCTTGCTGGGAAGGGTATGCAGGTGCTTCCCGGGAGTCAGGTGTGGCCCAAGGTTGTGTATGAATATTGTGTGCGTATGAATGGAGCGCGTGTGCAGATGTGTATGAGCGTGCCGAATCTCTCTGGGGTCCTTTGTAAAAGCAGCGCAAGTTTAGTGCTATGGGGTAACTGTCACAGGCGGCTCTACAACAATGGAAGATGCCCCGACTGGTTTGCACGGGCTGAGACTCTCTGAGACGTCTGAGACGGCGTGATGCGCATACCCAGATACTGTATATACGTAAACACATGCATATACGCATATACGTATATGTATGCCAGATGCAGGCCTGGTGGTAGGTGCGATGAATAGTTTGGGCCAGACTCTGGACTCTGGACTCTGAGATTCCCACAGCAACTGGCAGTGATGGTCATGCCGACTACTTCAAGTCTAGTGGGGTCATGGCCATTCCCAACTGGATCTCAAGCCCTTTGGTGGCCGTAGGCCAAAGTCACATTTGCGGGTGATAGTTATCTGAGTCATCTGGCTGAACTTCAAGTGTTCAGCTGACAGACATTTGACCTTTACAACTTCCCAGCAGTCCTTGGATGCACCACCTGACAGTGATGTTGCTGCTCGGGTGGGCTTAATATGCTGCCTTGCCAAAAAGCCATATCACTTGCCGATAGGGCATAAGCACTACTAGTAGCCTTCGGCTGCATGAGAGAGGGGGGGGGGGGGAGAGTGGATGCTGTATGCCTGTGCATGTACCAGTAGTACTACTAGTAGTGTATCATCGGATCAACGGCTGTGCAGCCTGTCTCTTGCGCAATGACTCCAGGTCAAAATCAAGCTAGTCAGTGCCCTTCTGCTTGTCCTTTACCTCAGCTTTTTACGGCGGTTCAGTGCCACCGGCCCAACCACACAGCAGCACACCGCTGCGCTGTTCTGCAGGTGCGTTCCTTGTCCTTTTGCAGGCAGAGTGTTGCTATTGTTGACATCAGCCCAGCCCAGCTCAGCAGGAGAAACAGCCAGCATGACCCAGCACCGATGATCACAGCGGAGCTTTGATGCAACATCCAGCCCAGCAGGAGGACAGCAACTGGCCAGGCACCTTCAGGTCACAGTGAGCCGAGGGTTTGGGGCCCCCGAAACTCGTCTAGCTTCAGCTGCACATGCATATGCATCACTTAATACTTCTTTTCGTTGACAGACACGGCAGCTTCAGCCTCTGCGATCCTATTACAACAGCAGCACACCACATCACATGTGTGCACACCGGGTGATGGACTGCATGGTGCCACATAACCTTCCAAACTCAAATTTTGTACGTCACATGACTTTTCTTTGTTTGAATATGAAGAAATTAACCCTGATATACTGTGACGTACATGCACTTCCCAGGCAGACGAGCAGCAGGCCTGCTGCTTCGGCTCAACACACGAGTGCGCATTGTCATGTGGTAGCAGCTGACAGTTTTGGTGTCTGAATTGTTTTGGCGTACCACGTCTCAATCACTACATCACTGCCAGCACATTCGGCGCGAAGCTGAATTTGCTTTGGTTCCTGAAACGTGACATCGAAAATTGACCTGATTTCGCTGAAATAGCGTCATCGATGACTGTCGAGGAGGACCCTGCCAACCTGGAGGTGGGCCAAAGACAGAAACTGTGTCCCAGCAGCTGTGGCTGCATCAGCCAACATTGGACAAGTGCACAGCTCGTTTTCCATGCTGAAGCTGGTTGAAACTGTCTGCGTGTGCTCAAACTTACATATAACCGCTGTTATCAGCCCCCAGCAATGCAGCAGACTCTGAGAGTGCTGCAGGCGTCCAACGGCACGTACTGCACCGCTGCTGCTGCAGGTGCCGCGCCATGTCGTGCGTGTTGTGGATGTTGATGGGGGACAGGAGCAGGTGCAGCTGCAGGTGCAACTGACAGGTAGGCAGGGAGGACTGCTACCAACACGCCCACGACACAGATACATCTAGAAGGCGTGACTGTCTGTGCACACTTTTGTGCTGGTCTGCCTTGCTGAATCATTATGGCATGCACATGCGCGCTTTTGTAAGCAACGCTACGTCATATTGCTATACACGCGTGCTGTATGGCTCGTTGGAAAGCTCGTCTGTACAACCAATGCACAGTGTGCACTGTGACCACAAAAGCGGTACCACCCGTAGTAATCACAGTAGTAGTTGCAGTGCATTGCAACGTAGCTATCTGAAAGGCCGCAAGGGTGTATCACACCCCTGACAAAAGGCCAGAACGCTGCTGTGAGGAAGTGGTATGAAGCAGGAGGCTTACATAGACCCTGAACCCTGAAACCGAACACCTCAATACCCGATTCTGGTGTATGCAGGTCAGCCTGCACAGAGCTGTTTGCAGTGCGTCCACCCCCCCCCCCCCCCCCGCCTCCACCCCCACCACACCAACTGCAACTTGATAGGCTATCAGCAAAATAACCAAGCACGTGCATGAGGGTGCTTTTTGCTAGCCACCCGCACCCCAACCGCACCGCACCGTCTCCATTTCACTTTTTGCAGGTGTCACCTCTGCTTCGTCCATCAGTGTGTGCATCACTCCCCCCGACACCGTCACCATCCACGTCCCTCACCGCTACCACCTGCAGCTGCAGCTGGCAGTGCCCATTCACTGTGAGGCAGAGGGGGTGAGCTTCAAAACAAAAACAGGGCAGCTGCACATGAGCTGCAAGGTACTCACAACAGAGGAGTCAGCAGCAGCAGCAGCAGCAGAGGCGGCAGCAGCACAGGTGGCAGCAAGGGAAAATGAGCAGCAGCAGCGGTGGCGGCGGCTGGAAGCAGCAGCAGCAGCTGCAGCAGCGGCAGAGGTGGCAGCCAGAGAATGGGAGCAGCAGCAGCGGCAGCTGGAAGCTGCAGCAGCAGAGGCTGAGCGGCTGCAGCAGCAGCAGCAGCAGCAGGAGAGGCAGGTGGTACCAGCAGCTGCGGCCCAGCAGCAGCAGCAGCAGCAGCTACAGCGGGTAGCAGGCGCAGAAGCAGAGAGGGGACCATCGGGCCGGAAAGAAAAAGCCGTCGCACTAATCCATTCACGCGTGGAGCTTGCAGGAGTGAAGCATGCCAAACTAGCAGCAGACATCAAGCTTCGACGGGCCAGGAAGAATGTTGCAGCAGCAGAAGCAAAGGTCCGGCGCTTAAGGCAGGAAATAGAAGCAGCGAACGCAGCAAGAGCAGCAGCAGCAGCAAAGGGCAAGTCACAACAGCCAAAGCGGGCAGCAGCAGCAGCACCAGCAGGGGCGGAGGTGCAGCGGCTGATGTTGGCAGGTGCACTGTTATGCGGCATCGTTGCATTTGCAGGAGCAGGCGCCTGGCTTACCTTCTACGCAGTACAGCAACTGACTCAATTGCTCTGGCAAAGCCCTATATTCAGCCGCTGACTGACAGGCTGGCATGGCCATAAGTCTGGCAGGAGAGCATGCTTGCAGTGTTGGGTGTTGTTGTTTGTGTGTTGCCGCCCGTGCAACTTGTGTTCACATGGGCTCAGCAAGGTTTGACCTGATCAGTGCATGTGCAACGATGGGGGCAGCCATTTGTGACCGCAGCTTGGAATTTTACTTGTGCAGCACATGCTGCTGCACCGTGTACTACATTGGTGGTCTGTTGTGTTGTAGTAGATCGCAGAGGCTGAAGCTGCCGTGTCTGCCAACGAAAAGAAGTAGTTAGTGATGCATATGCATGTGCAGCTGAAGCTAGACGAGCTTCGGGGGCCCCCAACCCTTGGCTCACTGTGACATGAAGGTGTCTGGCCAGTTGCTGCCCTTCCGCTGGGCTGGATGTTGCTGGTCTGTTGAATGATTTCTTGTGTCATTTGATTCAGTGGCCTGATGCCGCATCAGTTGTTTGGCTGTTTGGGAAACAGTATCAGATTGTTTGGCAAACAGTATCTGAACGGGAAGCCTATGTGATTGATCCATCCCTCACACAGATCTGCAATATTACACAGAAAGTACCAGCCCACCACCCCAAACCCAGTGCCGCCTTTCCTCATAAACAAGTGCTGCCGATACTACAGTTCCTGAACGCGCAAGGCCAGTGACAGCCGGCCCTGACAGCTGCAGTGCATACATACAGGGGGGTGGACAATGAATCTCGCGGGTGTTGCAGTCAGCTGTAGAGCAAGTCCTAAGGAACAAAGTGATATGCTTAAAAAGTGCAGCCTTGCTCTGGTGTTTCCGCAATTTGAATAAACGTATGCCCCGCTGCGCAGATTGGCGGTAATCGGAATTCTCGTTTTTTCGGCCCAGCTGGCCCCAGCACTGGCTCTCAGACAATTTTTCTGTATCTCTGCAAGGCCGTGCTAGCTTGTGCCTTGTATCTGTGCGGTGTACATGCAGCAAGAGCGAAGTATTGCTGCAGTGAGATTGTGCTGTCTCGCCCTGTACTGTGTTGGAGCGGTGAAATTGGCATTCTGGGACCTGGGGTAACTGATGTGACCTTCAGCATACTGTACCACATAAAGGCCTCACCGCGGGCTCATCTGCGTAGCTGATTCCGCTTTATAGTGTTGTTGTGAGTCGAAATGTGCTGCCAGTCGCTGCTGTGTGGTTGCTCTTTTGTCCGTGGTTGGCTGACGTAACCGTTGACTGTGTTTCTGGCGCTGCTGAGCCTCTCAGGGAGTCTTTGGACCGAGCTACGCGAGAACAGCCTGGCAAGCCTCGTAACTTTGTGGAAGGAATGCGCACATCAAACGCAATTGCTTTGCATAACAACCGCTGCACACGAGTGCGTCTGCTTGGGCTGAGCCGGCGAAACCCCCAGAGAATCATTGTCCACCCCCCTGTGTCTAACCCCTGACCTGCACCCTGACTGACGTCCGTGTTCTCTGCGGAAACACGGACGATTGCGGCCTTGTTTTCAGTGCAATCAATGCTTGTAATGCGTACGTTCTTCTCAGCTCTGCAGCCCCTGTGCAACTCGCCATCTTGATTTTAGCAGTCAGCAGGAGTGTCAGCATCTGCTGTGCTGGATTCTTGGTTTCTTCTAGCGGCTTCATCTTGCTCTGCAATTCAAACAGTTGAATTTGTATGTTGTCAAGTAAAAGTTTCAGCTTAGCAGAGAGGCTGGAGCAGCAGCAGCAGCAGCTGAGGGCTGGTGTGATGTTCCAGATCAACCAACAGGTGTGTGGGCCACACTGCAGCACACCAGCAGGAGCATCGGCCCCATGGAGCATTCTCAACATTATGATTTTACTTGGTGAATGCAGTGGAGGCCCCCTGCACATCCAGATCAACCTCAGCACAGAACAGCCTTGGCAGCAGCAGTAGCTATAGTTGCAAGAACAGTGCCACTAAGCTGCATGAGACCCACAGCAGAGCTCACAGCAGAAGCAGCCAGCATGCATGGTGCTGGTTCAGCAGTTGAAAACCGAAGCAACTGCTGCCTGCCCTTCCTGCAGGTACTTACAGCCAACATTCAACACTAAGGAGGCACCAACGACGACACGAGTCGAGCCCCACACCATGACCACCAGATGCACGGAGCAGATGAGACCCATAGGTGGGTGAGACTGGTGTGTCACGCAGCAGCAGCAGAGACATATGCCAGCACCACAGGCAGCTGCCTTGGTGAGGCAGAGCAACCGTGCAGTTGAAGGGTGCCAAACCACAATCGCTGCTACAACGCACAAGCGTTACAGCGCTCAGCTGAGCTCAAGGGCAGTGTAGTTGCCACCAACAGCAGTGAATGCCTCCCAAGTGTCTGGCAGTGTGGTGATATCGGATGCAGTCCTGCTGGCTGGCATAGGGCATTCAAAAGTAGCATACTGCCCCTTGGACCTTTGTGGGGTAGCGTTCGTGTCGGTATATAATTGCATACACTGCAGCAGCCAGCTGTGCGTCTCCTCATCCATGTGACTATGCACGTGCTCAATGGACCTCTTGCATTTTGTTGAGTGGGGTGGATGAAGTAGCAGCTGCCATCCCTGAGGCAGGAGGCTGGCTGCTTCGCTGTGCACCATGGGGACCCCAGTCACTGCAGATGATGAAGTGCTCTGTGTGCCTCAGCCAGCAGCAACATATTTGTCCTGCAGCCCATGCACAGCTCCCTGAACATGTCATTGTTATGTGCTGTTGTAATGTATGTGGTTGGCTGGATGGATGTCCTGGACCCCCCTTTGTGTGCAGGTGCATTGCGGCGAAACAAAGGCGACATGCGCAAGGCGGGGCGAACATGCGGGCAGCACAGCAGCACAGCAGTGATGAGATGCCACAAGATAGTTGACCCCACACCATATGCAGGCCACACTGGTTGCTGCAAGCAGCAGCTTTACTACAACTGCAGCTGCCAGCCAGGCGCACAGCACGTGGCATGCTTGGGGGGCGGAACCGCCAACCCCAGCGAAACAGCCCTCAACGGCCACGCATGCAGCAGGAAGGGCAGCAGCTGGCAGGGGGTGCTGTATGGATTGTGTGATGCTGAGCAGGTGATTGAGCTATATGCTGTAGAAGCACATAGCCTTGACAAGCCTGAACATGCTGTTGTGTTTGAGGGGTTGACCGTGTGCCCTGCGTCAAACCGCGAAAATGTCATTGTTGCCGCGGCATGCAGCTTGGTAATCAAAGTGAACGGCCAAGGGCACAGTACTATAGTACCGACACATGCCAACAGTTGTGACAGTAGCCTTGCTGAAATGAGGCTCAAGGACCAGTTGTATGCTCAAGAGGTCCTGGGGTAGGGTTTGAGTGTGTTGCGGTTGTTGATGGTTGAGGACATCAGCAACACAACAGCCCTAGCTGCCCTATGCAAAAGATGCCAAGCAGCCAGGCGACAGTGGTGACAGTGCCATATGCCAAGGCCAAGGCAAGGGTGGCACAGTAGTTGACGGCGCCCGGGAGGGTCATGTTGCCGGTGGTTGGGGGGTAGGGGGGTGGCGGCCCAAAAACTGTCATTGGCGACGGCTGCTAGCACAGGCCATGAACGCTGGTAAGGCTAGGGTAGGTGCACTAGCGCTGCTGAGTGTGACGCAATGGCACACTGTGCCAGGGCCCTTGGAGCCCTGTTGGTGCCAAGTCAGTGCACAGCCCCAGACACAGGGGGGTGGACAATGAATCTCGCGGGTGTTGCAGTCAGCTGTAGAGCAAGTCCTAAGGAACAAAGTGATATGCTTAAAAAGTGCAGCCTTGCTCTGGTGTTTCCGCAATTTGAATAAACGTATGCCCCGCTGCGCAGATTGGCGGTAATCGGAATTCTCGTTTTTTCGGCCCAGCTGGCCCCAGCACTGGCTCTCAGACAATTTTTCTGTATCTCTGCAAGGCCGTGCTAGCTTGTGCCTTGTATCTGTGCGGTGTACATGCAGCAAGAGCGAAGTATTGCTGCAGTGAGATTGTGCTGTCTCGCCCTGTACTGTGTTGGAGCGGTGAAATTGGCATTCTGGGACCTGGGGTAACTGATGTGACCTTCAGCATACTGTACCACATAAAGGCCTCACCGCGGGCTCATCTGCGTAGCTGATTCCGCTTGATAGTGTTGTTGTGAGTCGAAATGTGCTGCCAGTCGCTGCTGTGTGGTTGCTCTTTTGTCCGTGGTTGGCTGACGTAACCGTTGACTGTGTTTCTGGCGCTGCTGAGCCTCTCAGGGAGTCTTTGGACCGAGCTACGCGAGAACAGCCTGGCAAGCCTCGTAACTTTGTGGAAGGAATGCGCACATCAAACGCAATTGCTTTGCATAACAACCGCTGCACACGAGTGCGTCTGCTTGGGCTGAGCCGGCGAAACCCCCAGAGAATCATTGTCCACCCCCCTGTGTCTAACCCCTGACCTGCACCCTGACTGACGTCCGTGTTCTCTGCGGAAACACGGACGATTGCGGCCTTGTTTTCAGTGCAATCAATGCTTGTAATGCGTACGTTCTTCTCAGCTCTGCAGCCCCTGTGCAACTCGCCATCTTGATTTTAGCAGTCAGCAGGAGTGTCAGCATCTGCTGTGCTGGATTCTTGGTTTCTTCTAGCGGCTTCATCTTGCTCTGCAATTCAAACAGTTGAATTTGTATGTTGTCAAGTAAAAGTTTCAGCTTAGCAGAGAGGCTGGAGCAGCAGCAGCAGCAGCTGAGGGCTGGTGTGATGTTCCAGATCAACCAACAGGTGTGTGGGCCACACTGCAGCACACCAGCAGGAGCATCGGCCCCATGGAGCATTCTCAACATTATGATTTTACTTGGTGAATGCAGTGGAGGCCCCCTGCACATCCAGATCAACCTCAGCACAGAACAGCCTTGGCAGCAGCAGTAGCTATAGTTGCAAGAACAGTGCCACTAAGCTGCATGAGACCCACAGCAGAGCTCACAGCAGAAGCAGCCAGCATGCATGGTGCTGGTTCAGCAGTTGAAAACCGAAGCAACTGCTGCCTGCCCTTCCTGCAGGTACTTACAGCCAACATTCAACACTAAGGAGGCACCAACGACGACACGAGTCGAGCCCCACACCATGACCACCAGATGCACGGAGCAGATGAGACCCATAGGTGGGTGAGACTGGTGTGTCACGCAGCAGCAGCAGAGACATATGCCAGCACCACAGGCAGCTGCCTTGGTGAGGCAGAGCAACCGTGCAGTTGAAGGGTGCCAAACCACAATCGCTGCTACAACGCACAAGCGTTACAGCGCTCAGCTGAGCTCAAGGGCAGTGTAGTTGCCACCAACAGCAGTGAATGCCTCCCAAGTGTCTGGCAGTGTGGTGATATCGGATGCAGTCCTGCTGGCTGGCATAGGGCATTCAAAAGTAGCATACTGCCCCTTGGACCTTTGTGGGGTAGCGTTCGTGTCGGTATATAATTGCATACACTGCAGCAGCCAGCTGTGCGTCTCCTCATCCATGTGACTATGCACGTGCTCAATGGACCTCTTGCATTTTGTTGAGTGGGGTGGATGAAGTAGCAGCTGCCATCCCTGAGGCAGGAGGCTGGCTGCTTCGCTGTGCACCATGGGGACCCCAGTCACTGCAGATGATGAAGTGCTCTGTGTGCCTCAGCCAGCAGCAACATATTTGTCCTGCAGCCCATGCACAGCTCCCTGAA
Source organism: Desmodesmus armatus (assembly GCA_007449985.2). Classification (NCBI taxonomy): domain Eukaryota; kingdom Viridiplantae; phylum Chlorophyta; class Chlorophyceae; order Sphaeropleales; family Scenedesmaceae; genus Desmodesmus; species Desmodesmus armatus. The sequence goes on from VIIQ02000241.1 coordinate 127,126, forward strand.
CATGTCATTGTTATGTGCTGTTGTAATGTATGTGGTTGGCTGGATGGATGTCCTGGACCCCCCTTTGTGTGCAGGTGCATTGCGGCGAAACAAAGGCGACATGCGCAAGGCGGGGCGAACATGCGGGCAGCACAGCAGCACAGCAGTGATGAGATGCCACAAGATAGTTGACCCCACACCATATGCAGGCCACACTGGTTGCTGCAAGCAGCAGCTTTACTACAACTGCAGCTGCCAGCCAGGCGCACAGCACGTGGCATGCTTGGGGGGCGGAACCGCCAACCCCAGCGAAACAGCCCTCAACGGCCACGCATGCAGCAGGAAGGGCAGCAGCTGGCAGGGGGTGCTGTATGGATTGTGTGATGCTGAGCAGGTGATTGAGCTATATGCTGTAGAAGCACATAGCCTTGACAAGCCTGAACATGCTGTTGTGTTTGAGGGGTTGACCGTGTGCCCTGCGTCAAACCGCGAAAATGTCATTGTTGCCGCGGCATGCAGCTTGGTAATCAAAGTGAACGGCCAAGGGCACAGTACTATAGTACCGACACATGCCAACAGTTGTGACAGTAGCCTTGCTGAAATGAGGCTCAAGGACCAGTTGTATGCTCAAGAGGTCCTGGGGTAGGGTTTGAGTGTGTTGCGGTTGTTGATGGTTGAGGACATCAGCAACACAACAGCCCTAGCTGCCCTATGCAAAAGATGCCAAGCAGCCAGGCGACAGTGGTGACAGTGCCATATGCCAAGGCCAAGGCAAGGGTGGCACAGTAGTTGACGGCGCCCGGGAGGGTCATGTTGCCGGTGGTTGGGGGGTAGGGGGGTGGCGGCCCAAAAACTGTCATTGGCGACGGCTGCTAGCACAGGCCATGAACGCTGGTAAGGCTAGGGTAGGTGCACTAGCGCTGCTGAGTGTGACGCAATGGCACACTGTGCCGGGCCCTTGGAGCCCTGTTGGTGCCAAGTCAGTGCACAGCCCCAGACACAGGGGGGTGGACAATGAATCTCGCGGGTGTTGCAGTCAGCTGTAGAGCAAGTCCTAAGGAACAAAGTGATATGCTTAAAAAGTGCAGCCTTGCTCTGGTGTTTCCGCAATTTGAATAAACGTATGCCCCGCTGCGCAGATTGGCGGTAATCGGAATTCTCGTTTTTTCGGCCCAGCTGGCCCCAGCACTGGCTCTCAGACAATTTTTCTGTATCTCTGCAAGGCCGTGCTAGCTTGTGCCTTGTATCTGTGCGGTGTACATGCAGCAAGAGCGAAGTATTGCTGCAGTGAGATTGTGCTGTCTCGCCCTGTACTGTGTTGGAGCGGTGAAATTGGCATTCTGGGACCTGGGGTAACTGATGTGACCTTCAGCATACTGTACCACATAAAGGCCTCACCGCGGGCTCATCTGCGTAGCTGATTCCGCTTGATAGTGTTGTTGTGAGTCGAAATGTGCTGCCAGTCGCTGCTGTGTGGTTGCTCTTTTGTCCGTGGTTGGCTGACGTAACCGTTGACTGTGTTTCTGGCGCTGCTGAGCCTCTCAGGGAGTCTTTGGACCGAGCTACGCGAGAACAGCCTGGCAAGCCTCGTAACTTTGTGGAAGGAATGCGCACATCAAACGCAATTGCTTTGCATAACAACCGCTGCACACGAGTGCGTCTGCTTGGGCTGAGCCGGCGAAACCCCCAGAGAATCATTGTCCACCCCCCTGTGTCTAACCCTGACCTGCACCCTGACTGACGTCCGTGTTCTCTGCGGAAACACGGACGATTGCGGCCTTGTTTTCAGTGCAATCAATGCTTGTAATGCGTACGTTCTTCTCAGCTCTGCAGCCCCTGTGCAACTCGCCATCTTGATTTTAGCAGTCAGCAGGAGTGTCAGCATCTGCTGTGCTGGATTCTTGGTTTCTTCTAGCGGCTTCATCTTGCTCTGCAATTCAAACAGTTGAATTTGTATGTTGTCAAGTAAAAGTTTCAGCTTAGCAGAGAGGCTGGAGCAGCAGCAGCAGCAGCTGAGGGCTGGTGTGATGTTCCAGATCAACCAACAGGTGTGTGGGCCACACTGCAGCACACCAGCAGGAGCATCGGCCCCATGGAGCATTCTCAACATTATGATTTTACTTGGTGAATGCAGTGGAGGCCCCCTGCACATCCAGATCAACCTCAGCACAGAACAGCCTTGGCAGCAGCAGTAGCTATAGTTGCAAGAACAGTGCCACTAAGCTGCATGAGACCCACAGCAGAGCTCACAGCAGAAGCAGCCAGCATGCATGGTGCTGGTTCAGCAGTTGAAAACCGAAGCAACTGCTGCCTGCCCTTCCTGCAGGTACTTACAGCCAACATTCAACACTAAGGAGGCACCAACGACGACACGAGTCGAGCCCCACACCATGACCACCAGATGCAAGAGCAGATGAGACCCATAGGTGGGTGAGACTGGTGTCACGCAGCAGCAGCAGAGACATATGCCAGCACCACAGGCAGCTGCCTTGGTGAGGCAGAGCAACCGTGCAGTTGAAGGGTGCCAAACCACAATCGCTGCTACAACGCCACAGCGTTACAGCGCTCAGCTGAGCTCAAGGGCAGTGTAGTTGCCACCAACAGCAGTGAATGCCTCCCAAGTGTCTGGCAGTGTGGTGATATCGGATGCAGTCCTGCTGGCTGGCATAGGGCATTCAAAAGTTAGCATACTGCCCCTTGGACCTTTGTGGGGTAGCGTTCGTGTCGGTATATAATTGCATACACTGCAGCAGCCAGCTGTGCGTTCTCTCATCCATGTGACTATGCACGTGCTCAATGGACCTCTTGCATTT